>OZ023262.1:246203805-246346305 GCA_964006375.1 Tillus elongatus | reverse complement strand
TGACCAGTGAGTAGAATTATGTTTGGCAATTTTTTTATTTAAAATAATCCAGGATAACTCTTTTTTCCATAGAACATAATTAAAATGCCAATACGAGGAAGCCTCTAACCGTGTCATTTACATTTGAAATATTATTCACCATGACGTGCTAAAGAAAAATAAAAAGTGTTAAAATATAGAGAAATACCTTTAAAATTAATGATTAACAATGTAGGATGTTTCTTATTCAAGACAAAGTAATAATTTGTTTTTTATAACTCAACTACAGTTTTTGTATCCCCCGTTATGAGACAGCCTGTATGTAAATTAAGTCTGAATCAAATTAGTATTTTATATTGTTTTAAATAAAAACTGAAACTGATATCAATTAACTTATATTAACTAAATTAATGTGCTTTGTTTATTTTTTTTTTGCCTTTAAATTATGTTATACAAATATCATATTTTATAGACAAGTTTGAACAGAGCAGTAGGGCTTGGCGTATGGTTAAAGCGAGCAGACATGAGAAAGAAGATAAACTGAAGGAAACAATTCATGAAAGTAAGTAAAAATTGTTTTTTTCAAAGAACTATATAAATAAAATTAAAAGATTCATTAACATATATTCATAAAAGTTATCAGTGAATTTTCTTAGAAAAAATTCACTAATGGGGAGATCCCGACTTTTGAATTTTGAAAAAATGTCTTCAAATGAGCGTGTGATCTAGGACCCCTAGAACCCATATCCGGGGTCAGTTTCAAATTTATATGTTTATATATATATATATATATATATATATATATATATATATATATATATATATATATATATATATATATATATGTATGTATGTATGTATGTATGTATCACACCGATAACTCAAAAAATAATGGACCGATTTTGATAAAATATTGCATATGCCTTTCTTTTGTAAGTAGCTTGGATAAGTTATAAGTTCGTTAGCCAGGAAAATCGAACCAGATTTCCCGGGAAATTTTGGTTTTCTTTGGAAATTTTTTTTTTTATATCAAAGAGTAGAAAAGCTATGGTAACAAAATTTGGTACGCAAGTTTACGATATTAAAAGGAAACTACATACCAAAATTTATTATTCTATGTTAAATGAAAAAAAAAAGTTATAAAAAATATTTGGTGCCAGATCATTTCTATGAAAATTCACTACCATTGCTGCGTCCAGACTTTTGTATTATCTAATCTAGGGTATGTTTCTTATGGTAAATACAATAACAGTTATAATGCTGTACTTTACTGTAGGTATTTAGGTCCATTTCTTAGGTTTGTTTATTTAAATGAAAATCCTAGACCTGTTTTTTTAGTTACATGTATGATGTTTTTTAAGCTATAACTAGTACTTTGCATTTTATTAGAGCACTATAACAGGTGGTTATTGTTACACGGGGTTGTGGATAGCTTTCACCGAAAACACAAGTACATATGGGTAACAAATATAATTACAAACTTTAACAAAACAAAGAAATAACAAGTAGTGTAAAAATGTCTGTAGCGTTCGCTTGGCGCTTCTTAACTGTCGCCCCCTTAACAGTCGACTCCCCTGTATTCCCGCACCCTGCCGGTTCGATGGGGATGAAACACATGGCCACGCCAAGGCATCGTGTTACACTCTCCCCCCTCTAAACTTCTGGAGGAGACGAGAGGAGTTTAGAAGCTGGAGATTTCTTGGGCCGTCCTCTTCTCTTCCGAGTGGTAGAAATAGATGATACATTCTTCTTGAGTCGACCTCTTCTTCTTTTAGGAGCTACTGAATTAGGAACACCTCCCATTGATCCTTGGAACAGCGTCAAGTCTCGAACATGAAATTTTCCAATTACTAGATTATCCTGGTAGCACCTCAGCTCGTAGGTAGTTGGAGTAACCACCTTTTCAATAATGTAGGGGCCATCTCTCTTAGGTGCAAACTTAGAAGTATATCCCCTTGCAGCGACGCTAAGAGGGTGAGTCTTTAGTAAAACCATGTCGCCCACGTTTAATTTAATATCTCGCCTATTCGCATCAACTCTATCCTTCTGGTAGTCCTTCTTGCGTAGCATAACTTCATGAGCCTCACATAGTGTCTTTGTGAGCTTTTTTAGATATGGTGTAATGCGTGGGACAAAATTTTCTGCTTCGACTACCTTTCTCAAGTCATAAATGGTATCATGAGGAGCTCGCATCTCTCGACCAAATGTTAAGAAGGCCGGAGTACGCTGTGTTGACTCGCAAGTAGTCGTGTTCATGGCAAATCTGATGCTGCTCAGATGCACATCCCACTCGCTGTGCTTGCCTTGGACTAGTATGGAAAGTTGAGTTTTCAGATCCCTGTTCTTCCTTTCCACCGAATTACTTTCCGGATGGTAGAGCGGAGTGAAGGGCATCTTATCCAATTCTTCACTAAGCAACTTCTTCTTGTGTTCGCTCATAGGGTACGGCGGAACCCATACTGGTTGATGGTCACCGGTATCAATACGATGAACAGCAAACTCAGTCGGTGCTCCCCCCTTCCGGAAGATATCTCGACTTAGCGTCAAGAGTTCATTTATTGCGTCTCTCTGCTGCGAAGTCAATCTTGCTCCCTCTTCCGGGCGCAGGTACACACTGCTATATTGCTTGATGTTTGCCTGCTCGGGCGTGTACAACTGAAATTGATTACCTGGCGTTTCGGCGAAAAACCATTTGTCGTTTGGAACGTCTAAAACGATGTTGGCCTTTCTGATGAAATCTACGCCTAGGAGAGTCCTGTTCTCCCGTAACTTGGGAAAAATCGTGAACGTCATCGGAAATTCTTTCCCATTAATAGTAAGCAAAACTTCCGCTTTTAGAACGTCCTCTTCCCGCCTGCGACCATCAGCGTAAGTTATCGCTATTCTCTGCTGCGAAAATGACTGCCCCGCCTCCTTGAGAAGTCGATATAGTTGGTAGCTAGCAATGCTCGTCGTTGCTCCCGAGTCAACGATTCCAACTCCCTTAAATGTGTTCACCTTGAAGTACAGGGTTGGCCGAGTGTCCAGTTGATTTTCCAGCGATTCGCAGAACTCAACGGAATTTGACTCTAGTGCTTCCGAAGTCTGACTTCTGCATGTTGGGCATTTTGCTCTGATAACACCCACAGCGCCGCAGCCATAACATACCACCCTCGGTCTTTCTTTTTCCTGCTGTTGGGCCGGGCTGGTCTTAACACCTGAGGACTTTTCCCGTTTCTTAAGCTTGCGACATTCAGAGCGTTCGTGTCCCGTGTACTTGCAAAAAGTGCAGCGCTTTTTGTTGCCAGAAGCCCCGCTTTCCACTTTTTGCGTTGTAGACTGAGGTTCTGCTAATGAAGACTCGATGCTTCTACTCTTCTTGGTCAGCTCTTGAAAGGTCTGGAATTCAGCGCGTGGCATGCGTTTGCGCACCTTCCTATGCAGAAGGCCATAAACCATGTCCAACTGAACCTCTTCTTGAAGGGTGTATGGTAGCTGTGCGATCAGCGATCGAATATGGCATATAAATAACTCTGTCGATTCGCATTCGGCTTGCTCTCGTGAAAATATCTCACGAAAAATTACCGGAGGGGGTAGTTTCTTGGAATATACTTCTGTGATTGTAGTCACGGCTTCCTCCCAGTTGGATATGGTTCTTTTGACGCCTTGCCACCACGTAGCCGCATTGCCTTCCAATAACATGGAAAACCCGCGAAGTGCATTTTCATCGGTCACACACAGACAGTCTTTGTAGGTTAGCACTGAGTCCAAGAATGCATCGACATTGGCTGTGTCCGAGCCGTCAAAACGCGCGGTACAGTTTGCGAAACTTCCGGTAGCTGGCATGGGCGGTGTACTGTTCGAATCGGGTGTCTCCGTTCTACTTGGAAGATTGCTACCGATTCCCGAAATCTTCGCCAACAGCGCTTCGAACTGTTCGGTAGTCATTGTAACCGTCGTCGGTTGTGACATTTTGGCAAAGTCCGTCCCTACACCACTTCGCGTCAAAACCATTTACCAGACTTTTTTTTTTTTGAGAATCTACTAACTTAGGTTCGCACCAAGTTCGATCACAGAAATGTCTATACTTTTCTGAAAGCGTATTAGTACCCACGATAATGTTCAGAAATGCACATATACCTACACTATGTGGCTTATAATCGAAGCAATGTAAATGTCAATTAATAAAGTTCAGTCGTAATTACAGTCCGCACGAATTGTTCAGAAATGCACATACACCCGCACTATGTGGCTTACAAACGCGAATTTGCAGTATATACTGAACATATAAGTGTATGACTAATAAATAACTTAGCTCGACTTGATTGCATGCATATCTCTACTGCATGGCTGATAGGTGACGCAAACACCACCAACGTTTACGTAGTTAGCATAAACACAAGCGTCCAAAATATATATGCCTAATCACACATAGTTTTCAAAATAAAGATAAAGCGGTTCAAAAAGTGCATACATATAACGACATATGGCTTAAAAGATACCCTGAAAACACTGACAGTTCACAGACAGTAAAAAAATAGTTAAGTTGCAACAGTTCCAAATGTATACATATACACACAAATATATGGCTTAAAATGTTCAAACAACTATTTGTTCTCAATATCCAACTAATTACAATTAAAACACCCGCGGCTAAAGTTCAAAAATGCATATCCATTCTGAAAAATATGGCTTATGTTTGATCCTTTTTTGCTTTTATTCTAATTATTCCACAATACTTTATCCAGGTCTCTTTAGATATTGATGAACATTCAAACAATAAAGTGTCTTACCTGAGTTTCCTTTTGTGTAATGATTTATTTTATACTACACAAACCTTTCCAACTCAACACCTTGATCGCTAAACGATTTGGCAACTGTGTGATTCTAGTGTGGAGATGAGCGTGGGTACGCTTCAAATTGCGGGAATTCTGCTGCACAAACATACACTTGCACCATTAAAATTAACAATCGTGTAAGACTGAAACTTCACAAAAAGCCAGTACGTTACACTTACACTCACTATTGTCTCATTAATGCACTGAATCAGGAAAACGCGCGTAAAAACAAAGCACGATAAACCAATTTATCCAGTGATCTATAAGACGGCGTCTTATTATTTCCGTTTACTTCCGAAGATGCACTTGCTTTTCGTATGAAAGGCCTGTAGTTGGGCGTCAGATTGTATAACAGGTGGTTATTGTTACACGGGGTTGTGGATAGCTTTCACCGAAAACACAAGTACATATGGGTAACAAATATAATTACAAACTTTAACAAAACAAAGAAATAACAAGTAGTGTAAAAATGTCTGTAGCGTTCGCTTGGCGCTTCTTAACTGTCGCCCCCTTAACAGTCGACTCCCCTGTATTCCCGCACCCTGCCGGTTCGATGGGGATGAAACACATGGCCACGCCAAGGCATCGTGTTACAGCACTAAATATATATAAACGAAATGTGGTTTAGTTGTTTACTATACTATGTCTATTACTAAGGTACTTAGATTTGTTTTAATTTACAGTGAAAGCAAAATAATTTTAAAAAAGGAGTAAAAAAAAATAATTCTGTGCGAATGTTTTCATAATAATATCGTGTATAGAGATTATCGAACTTTTTAATAGTATTATATATTAATTTTTGACATTTTTTGTTGCTTTTTTCTTAACATTTGACTCAAAAGTATCCAGCATTGCAAACAGTTATCTTTCAGTTTTTAGGGCAATTTGACCACCTTTTTTTTAATTTCAACAACACATCACGTGGGCTTACAGCCAAAATACTATCATACCGTGTGTGTCGACAAGGAGGAAAATTCTGGAATGGAAGGTTTGGAAGTTCGGAGGAGAAGAAAAAACATGTGCTGGCAAGAAATTCCAAAACTTGGAAGTCCTTAGGACAAAAGAGCGGGCATAAGAAGATGTTCTATGTCTGGTGACATGGGCGGTAAAAGGGTGCATTCGCTCTGTTCCCCTGGTAGATCTGTTGGGGGCAGCTGGTGGAGGAACTATGGAAGAAAGCTCCTCAGAGCAGTGCCTCTCCAGATATCTATAAATAAGAGAGAGGTGACCAACGGCACGTCGGTGGGCAAGGGCTGGCAGCCTTTGGGTGAGGGTAAGGTCACCGATGAGACGTATATTTCTCTTCTGAATGGAGTCCAGGATAGCGAGTGCAGAAGCGATAGCGGCACCCCAGATGTGGGAGCAGTATTCGAGGTTTGGCCTTATCTGCGAAGTATATAAGGTATAGAGATTAGCTGGTGAAAAGTATTTGCCAGCCCAGAAGAGGAAACCTAATTTCTTAGCAGCCGCTTCTGCAATTGATGTGACATGTTGGTGCCAATTCAGATTTCGATCCACAGAAATGCCAACAAGTGAAAAGGACTCATTACTTTGGATAACTTGGTTGTTCACTGTGATGGGTCTAGGGCTGGTGTATCTCTTATGAGATAGAAAGCAAGACTGAGATTTGGTGGAGTTGAATTGTACAAGATTTCTACTTCCCCAGTCTAATATTTTTTGGAGATCCACAGAGACAGAACCCTCCATGAGTCTGCGATCCTCATCTAATTGGGCTAAAGATACAGGCTTGAAATATTGTATATTTGAGTGGACGGTGCTGTCATCCGCGTAACTGTGAACTGGGTTGGATGTGCTAGAGAGGAGGTCATTGATGTAGAGAATAAACAAAGTAGGGGCTAAAGCTAGACCTTAAGGGACTCCTGCATTAATTGGATACAGTTTAGAGGAATGGCCATCCACGACAACAGAAATGGTCTGGTTGGAGAGGAATTTTTCTGTCCAGGTACAGAGTTTTGGTGGTAGGACATGGGCAGGAAGTTTATTAAGCAGCGCTGCGTGCCAGACCTGGTCGAATGATTTGGATATGTCTAGAGCGACAATCTGGGATTCACCGTGTAGTTCCATGACTTGTTCCAAGAATGGGTGATACAGGAAAGAAAATTTCTGACGTAATTAAAACAAGATGTTTTCTGTCATATTTAAGTAGTAGTGAAATTTAACTAACACTAAAAACAGGCGCTTAATATGTAATATTCCCTGTAAAGGACGTTCAAAAAAGAAGAAAATATATTTAAGCCATAAAATAACTTATACAAAGCAAGATTCAGGAAAAAACGTTGCTGTTTGGAATAAAAAATTATCGGGGGCTGTTTTACCGTGGTCAGATTTATTTTTGGGTTGCTACCCGGCCATGAAATTAAATTAGGGGTTGAATGTGTGTGGGGTGGAATATCGGTGACAGAAGTTTCCAATTTTTTTGCTAAAACGTCATAAAAAGTCTCAAAATATATAGAAAACTTTATTCTGGAAGTACATTTTTTCTGTCGGTCTGTCGGCCGTCTGTCTGTAGGCGCAATAACGCAAAAATGCATACATACATACACACACACAGATATATATATATATATATATATATATATATATATATATATATATATATATATATATATATATATATATATATATATATATATAAGCTTTAGGATGAGTACCTATTTAACTGATGAGATTAAATAAATAGTTTTAAAAAGTTTAATTAGCTATACAGGGTGTTTCAGATATATTTAGATACATATTATAGCCCCCGTACATGCTAAAAGAAAAAGTTTTAGTTAGACCAAAATTTGTTGGTTAAAAAAGCTGCTGTCATTAAGACTTTATTTTATTTTTTTATATACAGACTCGTCCAAAAGTGTACTTTTTGAGAGCAACTTCATTTTTTTTTTCAATGAAACACCCTGTATTTTATGCAAGATTTGGATGCCTTATTTCATTCTTAACAATGTGTCAAACAATTTTTCTCATTTCAATAGTTTTCTAAAAATAGAAAAAAAGATGTGCATGTCCCTTCAATAATAATTGTTGTCTGCAATGACAGCATCACAACTATTATGTCAAATTATTTGGATAATAAATTTGGAACAAAGTGGACAGGGAACCAAGGACCAGTCGGGTGGCCCGCAAAGTCACCTGACCTGATATCATTAGATTATTTTTAATGGGCTTATGTAAAATATGTGGTCTATTTTGTTCAGCAAATAAATTTAGAGAATTTGAGAAACAAAACTGCTCGTGCCTGTAGAGAAATTTCGCCTCAAGTTATTATAGATCCACTGTGGAGATTATTAGAAGATATGAAGTTTGCCAAGCAGAAAATGGTCCCTAGCATTTTTTATAAGCTGCTTCGTCATCGTTAGCAATGTTAATTAATTGTTGATTATATTACTTTTAAACGGGCATTTTTTGCATTAGCTCAAAAACTATTGAAATGAGAGAAAAATGTTTGACACAATATTGATTAAGAATGAAATAAGGAATCCAAGTCTTGAATAAAATACAGACTGTTCCATTGAAAAAATGAAGTATATGTCAAAACATACACTTTGGAATCAGCCTATATATCTAAGTAAAACCTTATTGAAAGCAGCTTTTGTAACCAATAAATTTTGGTCTGAAACTTTTTCTTCTATCATGTACGGGAACTGTGACATGTAGATGAAGTAGATCTGAAACACATATTAAAAAATGTAAAGTAATAAACTTTACGAATAATAAAACTTCTTAAAATTAAAGAATGGGTCTTAATAAGTTAAGATGTAGTTAAAAGGACTCGTATAGTTATTTACATGCACAAGTTATCCTATTATCTTAAAATTATTTGTCACAAGCTAACATACAAATTATTAGATTTTGATGTCATTATATTTTTACACGGTTGCAGATACTGGACATCTGAATAAAACGGCAATTCTGGAGTATGAGAATAAAAATTTTAAAGCAACTATGTGTCCACATGTTAACAATGGTATTGACGACCAAAGCCTCAATTATAGTGAAAAAAATCAAGAAATCGAAGATGAACCAACGAAATATACAGAAACCGCAGTTCCAGAAATTATCAAACACCTTGATAGTAAAAATCACTCGTTCTGCAAAAATAACGAAAAAATCGAACAGGATCCAGTAATTAATTCCACATTATTTTCCAACAGAGAAAAGGATTGTTCAGGTTCAGATTGTTCTTGCATTATTTTTTCCGAAGAGGACTTGGATTCATCACACAGTTCATATGCTCCTTCTTCACATGAATATTCAACGGATGAAGAGGTTACTAGTCTAAATGTAGGAAAAATAAATAAACAGACAAAAAATAAATCAGAACACAGTATAATAAAAAATATGGGAAGAATGTGTAAATTTAACAAAGATATTTCCAGAGAAATAATTAGCACAGACAGTAATAATGATCTAAATAAGGCAGAAGTAAAAAGAAGGAACAATGAAAATAAGTGGAAAATAACCATTGCTTGTAGTGACAATTCTTCATCGGGTAAACGGATCCGTAACAAAGTGCATGCATGTTATTATTGCTTTAAAACTCTCAAGCAATTGGCAGTTCATTTTGAAGTTCGTCATTCAAACGAAACGGAGGTTGCAAAATTGTTAGCTTTGCCCAAAAGAAGCAAAGAAAGAAGAGACGGCTTCGGAAATTTACTGCGCGTGGGTGATTACTATCATAACTGCGAAGTATTAAAGAGAAAGGAGGGAGAACTGATCCTTGTACGTAGACCTTCTGCAAAAGAAAAGGAAATTACACAACCAACAGATTTTGGACCCTGCCCTCACTGTTTGGGCTTTATGATACGTAAACATCTTTGGCATCACATAAAATATGGTTGTACAGCAAAATTGGACAACAGTACAGTAAAGAGGAACCATATGGCTGAAAGTTTGTCGCTGATAAGTCATACATTTAGTGACATTTCAAATCAAGAATTTCTTACTAATATAGTGTCCAAAATGATTAATGATACATACTCCCTTATTTGCCGTCAAGATGATTTAATATTAAGATTTGGTGCACTACAATATGAAAAATATCACACTACCCAATGTGAATTAATTCGGCAGTCTATGAGGCAACTTGCACGACTTCTCTCAGAACTTCGCCGACTTGATGAGAAAATAATCTGGCTTTCAGATTGGTTGGTTCCAGATAAATTTGATTTCCTTATAGCAGCCGTTAAACAAGTCTGTATAGTCCAGTACCAAAGAACAAACCGACCCCAGTTTTCTATACCTTCCCTGGCCTTAAAATTGGGTCATCATTTAAGGAAATGTATAAGCATTAAAAGAGGGATTTGTCTGCGAAAGCACGACCTTGACGGTAACAGAAAACTTACATCATTATTGGATCTGATGAATTTGGAATGGACTTATAGAATCTCATCCAGTGCTCTAGCTACTTTGCAGACAAGAAAAATTAATGCCGTGGAGTTACTCCCACTAACGGATGACTTACTTGAACTTAATAAGTTTTTAAATCAAAGATTAGATATCTTTAAAAGAGAACTAATTTCTGAATTCAACTCTCAATCTTGGTCAAACCTAGCTGCAGTCGTTTTGTGCAAAATTGTTTTATTTAATAAGAGGCGTTCTGGAGAAGCTTCCAGACTAAGTATGAATCAGTATTCATCACGACCAAATTGGAATCAAACTGGTACAGAGGAATTTAAAAACTCCCTAACTCCACTTGAAATCACTCTGGCTTCAAGACTTTCTTTGGTTCAAGTAAAAGGAAAAAGGGGCAGAATTGTAAATATTTTATTAACTAAGGATGTTAAAGAAGCTATTGACATATTAATTGAAAATAGATTAAAGGCTGGAATATTGCTTACAAACGACTACGTATTTGCCAGGTTAAATAATTCCCTGGAACATATCAGAGCTCACGATTGTCTTAGAAGATTTTGTTCTGAAGCTAATTTGAAAAGACCTGACTTAATTACAAGTACAAAACTGAGAAAATATATTTCTACAGTGTGCCAGTTATTCAATTTAACTGAAAACGAGAGTGACTGGCTAGCTCGCCACTTAGGCCATGACATAAGAGTCCATAGAGAATTTTATAGGATGCAGGAGTCTTCTGTTGAATTGACAAAAATCAGTCGCCTTTTGATGGTTGTGGAACAAGGGGAAGCAAATAAATTTGTCGGTAAAAAACTTGATGAAATTGACGTTAACGGTGAGTTTTTGCTATATGCTGCTCTTTTCCCTACAACAAAAAAATTACAGCCAGGCATTGCTCTTTTGTAACTTTTCAACTAAATGTGTCTATAAGCCAACTATTTTTTATTTATAGGGTTGTCGTATTAACATGGTGCTTAGTTTAAATTGTTTCACATTTTGGGATTAACTTAGCTGATTGTAATAAAATAGTAATTATAAAATTCACTCATTCATTGCATCGACATAGTCATACATTTTCATACAATAAATTAATTTTCAATGAACGAAAAAAAAAGTAAATTTTACTTGGCCCTTGGGGATCATCTTATTTAGGTAAAAAAAAATTTAACAAAAACACACAACAGAACATACATTATTATGCTCAGATACAGTGTGTATATCTCACAATCATTCTCGATGAGCATAATATATATTTTTTATTATAACTTATATTCATCGAGACTTGTGAGACGCAAACACACCCTGAAATTAATAAAGTATAATATCCTGTAAAGTTTTCACCGAGTGTATTTCTTATTTTTACTTATTTTTAACAACGTGCTGTGGATCTAGTATGAGGTTTTACAATAACAAATAAAAAGTAAATAAATAACTGAAAATGGCTGTCCCTAATCGTAATTGGATACCTAACCTACTTACGTTGAGTGTTCAAGAATGTGTATTTTGTGTTGTTAATCATTCCTTTATGTTATTTTAGAATTACCGGATATAGATGCGAGTGATAGAGATGATTCAGATGAAGACGACGATGCAGAAGTTAACAAAAGTTATTGTGAAGATAAACCAGTAGTGACTGAAGTACCACTAAATAAAAATAAAAAAATAAACAGGGGAAAAAAACATTTTGAGAAACGTCCTTGGAGTGAAGCAGAATCGGGTGCTGTTTTAAGTTTTTTCAAAAGAGCTATAAGAAATCACAAGCTCCCTGGTAAATCCTTATGTGAAGAATGCCTGGATTCTAACGATATTTTATCCTCACGCTCTTGGACTGATATAAAATACTTTGTTAAAAATTATATTACAAAGCTCAAAAAGAGAAAATGAAGATAGTTGTATTCACTTCACACTTTTCTTTTGTTAAATATTATTGTGTTCTATAGCATGTTTTACATTCTTTTTCCTTTATGTTAATTTACTTTTGTGGTAAATAAAAATATTTAAAAGAAAAGCCAGGCAGATATGAGTTTTGTTTTTCCTATTTATTTATTATTTACCTTACACATGAAAATATTTTCCCACATTTTTGTATTAAATTCGTAGAATCATTAAACAAGTTAAATGCAAAATATATTGTGTTAGGCGAATTATCTTAAATTGAAATAATTGATATACCTAATCTATCCTGCAAGATCAACCATTCGCAAAATAAAACAAGTAAATGTTTTTTCTGGACTATTTTTGACATTATACAGTAGCTTTTTAGTAAATTGCTTAAAATAAATCACTATCGATCGTGAGGCTTTGCTAAAAATTTTTCAATAGAGCGCGAACTCGGACCCCTAGAACCCATATCCGCGATCAGTTTCAATTTATATATGATTATATATATAATTATATATATATATATATATATATATATATATATATATATATATATATATATATATAAGTTCTGTGTATGATCACGTGTAATGGTGGATTGAATTGAATAATAAATTGAAATATATATATATATATATATATATATATATATATATATATATATATATATATATATATATATTTATATATATGTATGTATAAATGTATCCAGTTACGATAACTCAAAAGTAATTAACCGATTTGGATGAAACTTGGCAAGTACCTTTCTTTTATTAATAGCTTGGATGAGTTCATTAGCCAGCCCGATCGAACCAGCTGTTCCAACAAAAAAAATTGTATAAAATATTTTTCAATAGAGCGCGAACTCGGACCCCTAGAACCCATATCCGCGATCAGTTTCAATTTATATATGATTATATATATAATTATATATATATATATATATAAGTTCTGTGTATGATCACGTGTAATGGTGGATTGAATTGAATAATAAATTGAAATATATATATATATATATATATATATATATATATATATATATATATATATATATATATATATATATATATATTTATATATATGTATGTATGTATAAATGTATCCAGTTACGATAACTCAAAAGTAATTAACCGATTTGGATGAAACTTGGCAAGTACCTTTCTTTTATTAATAGCTTGGATGAGTTCATTAGCCAGCCCGATCGAACTAGCTGTTCCAACAAAAAAAATTGTATCAAAAAATTACAAAGCTATTTTGATCAAATCTGGTAGATAGGTTGCCCTGGGAAGCACCTTACCACATATGAAATCTCAACGTTCTAGGTTTATAGAAAATTGAGCAATTCAAATTTGAAGCATTTAATGAAAATTCGCTACCATAGCGCACTTGCTGCGTCCAGAACTTTTTTATTGGGCCGTCTATTAATTTTATAATACGCAAACTTCTCAGGTAAATATACAATTAAACATTTACCGATTTTTTGAAAGAAAAATGAACGCCATTAAATTCCTTTTTTTTTTCTTTAACGTTGGTCTCTTTCTGCTACTATGGCCAATCACCGACGCCGGAGAGCAGTTTCACCTCACTATCCTGGAAATTTTGCCGAACCCCTGCTATAAGGAGGGTAGGGATCTTTAGCGTGCCAAACATCGCATGGACACGTGACCGACGGCTTTACGCCCCCTATGAAGGGCGGAACGTGCAGACATGTACAGAAAAAGTGAAAGGGTAACCATGGGAATCGATCCCGGTACCCTTTGGTTCAGAGGCACACGTCCTTACCACTGAATCACCAAAGCTCTGGTCATTAAATTCCAGCCAGTAATTTTTATTTCTTGTTTGAATTGTCAGCTATAACTGACCCACAATACTTGTTATAAGCAACTAAATTAGTGGTTCAGTGGTAAGTCCGTGTACCTCTGAACCGAAGGGTACTAAGTTCGATCTTAGGGTTCTCCTTTCACTTTTGAATGTCAGCACGTTTCGCCATTCGGAGGGGGCGTAAAGCCGTCGGTCCCGTGTCTGTGCGATGTTGGGCACGTTAAAGATCCCTACCCTCCTTACAGAAAGGCAGGGGTTCGGCAAAATTTCCAGGAGAGTGTGGTAAAACTGCTCCCCGGCCACGGTAATTGGCCATAGTCGCGGAAATAGACCGACGTTAAAGAAACAAACACACACACCTTTAAATCTCAGTACGCACGATATTTCTCATGAGTTTGGTGAAGGTAAAGTTAATCGGATTTTGTATACTGAATTAATTGTCTCAAAGTATACTGTCATGATAGGGTCATAATGGTTATTTTGGTAACAGCAATACTATTAATTTTTAATGTAAATAGGAGGGAGGTAACTATATTTTAGTAACTTGTGCTGTTAATATAACAAGTAAAAATAAAATGATCTGTTTAAATGATTTTACTGTATCAAGGTTGACATCATCTAATAGCCGTGAATACAACAATAATACTACTACATAAATCGACGTTATAATAAAGGAAAGTGTTCCGTACCTAGCGACCTTTTCGTCAAGAAAGTTGGCCCTTAAGACGTCAATTTCCACATTAAGTATATCATTTAAACATTTAAAGAATTTTAAGGTCTTACAGTCGTAATTTCTTCATTACTTTTCCACAACTCTGTGATCAATACTCAGCAGATCTAACAACAAATTAGACCTTGTGGTAGCATTATTGTAATGAAATTTTGCATTAGCCTAGAAACTTTAATTTTGGCACATGTGCCCCATAAGAGCAACTTGTGCATAATACTGTATTAAAATACATCTCAATTGTTTTTTTATACAGACATTTCTTTTAAACTTAAATTTTCGTAGGATAAACTGACCAATGAAGTTTTAGTGAATTTTTATTTTAAAAAAATCACTAATGGAGAGGCGCGAACTAGGACCCCTAGAATCCATATCCGATGTCAGTTTCAATTTTTATATGTATATATATACATATATATATATATATATATATATATATATATATATATATATATATATATATATATATATATATATATATATATATATATGTATGTATATATGTATGTATCCACTCGATAACTCAAAACTCTTTTATTAATAGGTGCCCAATGTGACCGATTTTTTCGAAAAAAACTTTTCCAAAAAAAATTGCATCTAAAAAATTACAAATTGATGAAATTAGGGAGATTTGTTGCACTGAGAAAGACCTTACCACATATCAAAATTCAACTTTCAAGTTTATAGAAAATTGAGTTATTTAAATTAGAAGTATTTAATGAAAATTCGATACCATAACACATTTGCTGCGTCCCGAACTTTTTATTCTTAACTTAAATAGCTTTAATTTTGGAGAATCTTTTTAAAAACGTAACAGTTATATGCATGATATGGGTAGTTCATTGTGCTTAATCTTATAAAAAGGGATGTTTTCAACTAACATTCGCGGAAAAGCAAATCGACCAAAAGTTTTAAATAACTGAAACAGGTTGTGTATCAAACTTCAATTCTCATTAAGTATGACATATTGTGTACGGAAACAAGTTTGACGATATCTACGGCATGTTGGGTAAAAGTAAACATAATGACATTACCTTTGGCATATTGTGTAAAGATGTTGAATTTCATTATCTGTCACCTATTCCTTTAAATGTCTGTAACTTTTTTATTACGGAGTGTATGCAACCCTGAATTTCTGGGAGTATTCCTCCGCTAAATAGACTGCTTTTAGTGCCAAAAACAGCCGATATGCCATTATTTGGTTCCCAACCATGTATGCCACAGTTATTGGTAACACCTGTATGTATGTGTGTGTGTGTGTGTGTGTGTGTGTGTGTGTGTGTGTGTGTGTGTGTGTGTGTGTGTGTGTGTGTGTGTGTGTGTGTGTGTGTGTGTGTGTGTGTGTGTGTGTGTGTGTGTGTGTGTGTGTGTGTGTGTGTGTGTGTGTGTGTGTGTGTGTGTGTGTGTGTGTGTGTGTGTGTGTGTGTGTGTGTGTGTGTGTGTGTGTGTGTGTGTGTGTGTGTGTGTGTGTGTGTGTGTGTGTGTGTGTGTGTGTGTGTGTGTGTGTGTGTGTGTGTGTGTGTGTGTGTGTGTGTGTGTGTGTGTGTGTGTGTGTGTGTGTGTGTGTGTGTGTGTGTGTGTGTGTGTGTGTGTGTGTGTGTGTGTGTGTGTGTGTGTGTGTGTGTGTGTGTGTGTGTGTGTGTGTGTGTGTGTGTGTGTGTGTGTGTGTGTGTGTGTGTGTGTGTGTGTGTGTGTGTGTGTGTGTGTGTGTGTGTGTGTGTGTGTGTGTGTGTGTGTGTGTGTGTGTGTGTGTGTGTGTGTGTGTGTGTGTGTGTGTGTGTGTGTGTGTGTGTGTGTGTGTGTGTGTGTGTGTGTGTGTGTGTGTGTGTGTGTGTGTGTGTGTGTGTGTGTGTGTGTGTGTGTGTGTGTGTGTGTGTGTGTGTGTGTGTGTGTGTGTGTGTGTGTGTGTGTGTGTGTGTGTGTGTGTGTGTGTGTGTGTGTGTGTGTGTGTGTGTGTGTGTGTGTGTGTGTGTGTGTGTGTGTGTGTGTGTGTGTGTGTGTGTGTGTGTGTGTGTGTGTGTGTGTGTGTGTGTGTGTGTGTGTGTGTGTGTGTGTGTGTGTGTGTGTGTGTGTGTGTGTGTGTGTGTGTGTGTGTGTGTGTGTGTGTGTGTGTGTGTGTGTGTGTGTGTGTGTGTGTGTGTGTGTGTGTGTGTGTGTGTGTGTGTGTGTGTGTGTGTGTGTGTGTGTGTGTGTGTGTGTGTGTGTGTGTGTGTGTGTGTGTGTGTGTGTGTGTGTGTGTGTGTGTGTGTGTGTGTGTGTGTGTGTGTGTGTGTGTGTGTGTGTGTGTGTGTGTGTGTGTGTGTGTGTGTGTGTGTGTGTGTGTGTGTGTGTGTGTGTGTGTGTGTGTGTGTGTGTGTGTGTGTGTGTGTGTGTGTGTGTGTGTGTGTGTGTGTGTGTGTGTGTGTGTGTGTGTGTGTGTGTGTGTGTGTGTGTGTGTGTGTGTGTGTGTGTGTGTGTGTGTGTGTGTGTGTGTGTGTGTGTGTGTGTGTGTGTGTGTGTGTGTGTGTGTGTGTGTGTGTGTGTGTGTGTGTGTGTGTGTGTGTGTGTGTGTGTGTGTGTGTGTGTGTGTGTGTGTGTGTGTGTGTGTGTGTGTGTGTGTGTGTGTGTGTGTGTGTGTGTGTGTGTGTGTGTGTGTGTGTGTGTGTGTGTGTGTGTGTGTGTGTGTGTGTGTGTGTGTGTGTGTGTGTGTGTGTGTGTGTGTGTGTGTGTGTGTGTGTGTGTGTGTGTGTGTGTGTGTGTGTGTGTGTGTGTGTGTGTGTGTGTGTGTGTGTGTGTGTGTGTGTGTGTGTGTGTGTGTGTGTGTGTGTGTGTGTGTGTGTGTGTGTGTGTGTGTGTGTGTGTGTGTGTGTGTGTGTGTGTGTGTGTGTGTGTGTGTGTGTGTGTGTGTATCCAACAGTTAACTCAAATTATAATTCACCAATCGAAACCAAATTTGGCAATTCCCTTCATTTGGTTAATAGATTGGATGAGTTCGTTAGACAGTTTTGACAATTAAATACTTTTAGAAAAAAATTAAAAAAACGGCTTTAAAACGAAATCTCTTTTTAATTAGTAGAAATATTAAACTAAAACTTTACAAGCACGTACAAATTGTACAAGCGGTCCTACGTACCACATTTGAACTCAATTGGTTCAGTAGATCTTGAGTTATAACTAAATAAAAAATCAATAATCTACGATATAACCTGAAATTACCTCTAAATGGATGCCTATAATGTTAGACAAGGTCAGGCAGATAAATCAGTGTTCCGCTGCCATTGCAAACAAAATCTCCAAATTAAGTTTTAAATGGACAGGCGACGAAAGTATGTCACAATAAACAATCGGCGGGGTTGCCATTTACCACAAACCTAATCTGAATGTGTAGATATCAGAAAAATGTTAGATCTTAGAATATAAAACAACTACCTATTCTAAGTGTAATGGAAATAGTAGGTAAATAATAACCCACCTTTTAATTTTAACATAACTTTAACAAATGCTTTTGGCCGTCAACTGTGACTGTATTATATTATCATTCTAACATCCAATCAAACAAATAAAAAGTGGTTATGTAGGTACATCACATTCAGGTGCTTAATCAATGCATGTAGGTATTGAATTACTAAAGTGAAATTAATTAATTATCAACTAAATTATATCAAACTAATATAACTATAATATGTAGGCTACCTAGGTACCTATGGTTTTCGTTACTCTTAGCTGTTACCTTTTATAGAACATTTGAAGCAAAGGAAACTACATAATATCACAAAGCAGTTTAAATTACATATCTAATCAGATGTACAGTGTAGATTATTAAAATTTTAAATTCAAAATTTTGCATTATTTATATTTATTTCATTTTCAAAAAGTATGGATACAGTAATAGTAAATAAGTGTTAAAAAGAGTTTAGGTGTAGCAAGTGCGTTAAGGGAGCGAATTTTTGTAAAAATATTTCAGATAGTGATAACTCAATTTCCCATTAAACTAGAATCTTCAGTTTTGATACATAGGAAAACCGATATAAAGGCAGCGTGGATACTAGATTTGAAAAATAACTACTAATTTCTTTTAAAAAACCTTCTTTGTTATTTTGTTTGCAGAAACTGGTTTGATTGAGTTGACTAAAATGGATCATTCAAGTGAGTAATAAGAAAAAATACCTGCCACGGTTATAATTTGGCAAGTACATTCCTTTTGGAAATAAAAATTAAATTGTCGGTAAATTTTCAGTTTAGCACACGGGGGACTTTTAGAAAAAAAATTAAAACATGCTTAGAACCCTTTCTGAATACACATACCATAAGAAAAATGTCTTACAAACGGCCCTAAGAAAGTTAAAGGACCAGGAAAGAATACGAGTGCTGGGAGGAGAAGAAAATAAAAAGGAATTGTGAGCGGAAAGTTAAAAAAACCAGCTTCGTTGGACCTCTATAAGCTACCTTTTACCCATTTTGTAGCCATACTTCCTTGAAATTCTGTTTATTTTGCCCAGAACCCCTATTCAGCACAGGTCCCGCAACTTTCTTAGTGGTTGTTGCCTAGATAATTTTTTTTGTTTATATTGTTCTTGTTTATGCATTGAGGGTGGTTTTAGGCATGTAGAAGGGGGAGGAGAACCCCCGTGACGAAGCCGAGAACCAAGATTTTTAATTTACGTTTAAATTGTTACCTCATTCCAATTGTTTAAAATATTTGTCCAAAAATGAATTTGAGATTGCCTTGTTTGTCAGTCTCACATAGAGAGCTACAATATTTTATCGTTGAAAAAAGTATGGATACAGCAACAGTAAATAAGCGATGAAGAGGGTCTGGGTGCAGCAAGTACGTTGTGGTAGAGAATGTTGTAAAAAGATTTCAAATCCGATAGCTCAATTTTCCATTAAGTTATAATTTTCAATCTTGAGCCATATTAAAACCTATGTAAAATACCATTTTGGTTGTTTTGTTTGCAAAAACTAGTTCGACGAGTTGACTAAAACCAAACCATCCAAGCAATTTATAAGGAAAAATACCTGCGATTTTGATAATTTGGCAGGTACGTTCCGTTTGTAAATAATTAATTTTTTTTCTGGAACACATTTGTAACTTAAATGAAATTTGTAACACATTTTTTTAACGCGACTTGCAGTATTTACATATATGTACTAAATTTCAATTTTCTAGCTGCATAGAAAATACAAATTTCTTCAAGTAATTGCTTGGGAATCACTGAGATCTTTAAAAGCAATCTCCAAGATCCATTTAAATTTAAAGAATTAATTTTAATAATATACCTACTAGTAGTGTACAATTCTTATGAAAATTCACTACAATGATGCACTTGCTGCGTCCCGAATTTTTTGTGCTTAATAAAAGTTGCGTGTCTCTATGGTTATGTCTATATGAATCCAATGGTAAATAAATTGATTAAGTTATAATAAAATGAAAAGAGCTGCCGGATTCGGAGGAGCATGATTGCAACGACCAGGGGACATCGCCGTTAGACTATCATGGTGACTATGATGGACTCACAAGACTTTTATTGTACAGTTTGTGAAGCAAATCTCACTTTCTACCCTTTCTAGTAACCCTGCGTATGATTCATAATGCGGTAAAATAAAGATTAATTTAGTTCAGAACAAGCTCTCGAAAACCTTATAAGCTGATTCAACAGCTCGTTATGTTCAAGCACAAGAAAACGCAAATAAGCACAATTAACTTGATAGTAAACTACACGAAAATTCGGTCACGTAAATTGGATCCGTGCAAACTGTACCTAATACTTTAAACTACGATAAGAACATAATTAGGTTCTTGCATAATATGGCGCTCGCATTCTGCTTATTATACTTATTGTGCTCCGTAGCGATTAATATCAAATTCACCGTGCAACTTCCCTCCTCCAAGTTGGGAATACACATTAGGGATAGATCATTTAGTAGGAAACCCTCCCAGATTATTATAGTATATACGGCAGTTAATTTATAATGTCTCCAAACCATTACAATTATAACTGGCAGTGAAGTGGCTCTGTGTTGCGTAGCCGAGAAGCATTTGTGTTACTGAACATGTTCCCCTGTTTATTATCTTTGCTAATTTGTATGTAAATTTAGCGAGAGAAGCCAGTCAGCCAAACACATGTATGTATTATGTGCAACATTGGTTTACACCTGAAAATCACTGAGATCAGTCAGATGATTCAGACTAATTAGCTTTCGGTGAGCGTTTTGTTTTTGATTACTGAAATGTAATTAACTTTTCTCTCTTGTTGGAAGTTAGAGAAGCTAAAACAAAGCGGATCAAGTGGTAGCATTAATAGGCCGATTAAGCGGCTTTCATACAATTACAGACTAGTCATTGTCAAGGCACACATTTTAAAAGCAAAGCATTATCACATCATTCACATTTGAAAGGCAATGTTGCCTTGCCCTCATAAGCATGGGTCTCTGGCTCCAGACGTTAGATATATTTCCATTATTTTTTTAATGAAAACTCACTACCATAACACACTTGCCGCGTCCAGACATTTTTCAAATTTTGGTTTATCAAAAAATTATCTCCATAAATTTGCGTTTCCTTCAGTTTGAAGCAGAATTTCGTGGCGATTTGTACTCAATTAATTGAATCATTAAATCATTATGCCTAGGCGCCGTTTACGGAACAATTACAATCATTTCAGTGAATTCTAAAGGGGAAGCATTTTTGGTATGCGGGAAGCCGGTTTTTCAATCAGACAGATTTCTGACCGCATAGGACGCAGTGTGTCAACAGTGTTAGAGTGTTGGGCCAGGTGGTCTGACCAAGGAATCCATAACCGTAGTCGCGGATCCGGACGACTTCGCGTAACTTCAGCACAGGAAGATCGTGATTTGAGGGAGGCGGCTTTACAAGACAGTGTCGGATAGATATGGGAAGACTAGGTTGAACAGACAGAGGGAGATATCACTAGCGCAGGCTCACAGCGAGTTTCGAAAAATGTATCTCGTACGGCAGAAGTAACAGTTTGGTAGAAAAGAGAGTACTGGTGGAAAGCGGTGTCGAGAGAACAGGTGATTGTACTGCAGATTTGGTATGAGTTATGTGCCGGAGACTGGATGGACAGAGAGGTTGTATCCACCATGTTACTTGGGGATTGGTCCGCACTTAATTTATGATTTTGTGTGTCCGGGAGACGTGAATGAAGGCACACCAATGCCCACGAGAAGGGGAGTCAATACGCCATCTTGGTATACCACGTTTGTGAAGAAATAGTTTGAGGAATTGCGAAACCGTAGAAAAAGATTGCACACTGGTCATCGTGTGAATTAATTACATATTTCAAACTGGAAGTAACTGAGATGGCCTCAGATAGGAGGTAAAAAGGGTAACTAGGCAATTGCTATATTTTCGTCTTTTTGGGTATTTAAGGGTCAAAATGCCAGCTGGAAATTAAATTACCCTTGTGTCAGGCGGAAGTCGCCCTTGTCCTAGTATTGGGTGGAGGTTACCCCAGTGCCGGCTGGAAATTAAATGTCCCAATATTGGGCAGAACATATCCGGGTATTGGATGGAAAATTGGTATATGGGTGTCCTTGTACTGGCTTGTTAGCATCAGCTGGTTCAATATATGGTTAAAGTTACTTTTAAGCCTCTAAGTTGTATGGGTAGGGAGGTTAGAGAGCTAGTGGAGTAATTTTGTGGATGACTGTGTCATCTCTGTCGTGGCAGCTCACTTCCGTAGTGGCTGTTTATTTGGCTGTTGTAATATAACCGTAGCAGCAGGTTTCCAGACTGTATAGGTGTCCCCAAAGGGCGGACACGTTTGTGGACAGAGTAATGGTATTCATAATTTAAAGAGGAAGTCGAGGAAGAGCGGACAAGGAGTCACATTGGTTCAGATAAGTACTAACAGATAACGGTGACATAAAGACCTTTTGTCAAATTTTCACTATGATTACCAACATTTTTCCGCGACATGACTCTGTACATTTATCCATCTCCGCTGGCTGTATTTTTTCACGTTCGCCGCTTTTGTAACAGCAATCCTTTTACTCATAAACTCACCGAACAGTTCTCCGATTTATAGCAATTCCCGATTAGAAAATGCATTTTTATCAACTAATATCTGACATTAAGCATGCTTTAGGTGTAAGCATGTATGTAGACCACTTAATGATATATTACTCTGCAAAACGAGTGTCTTACCGTAGTAAGTTTTGTTTCGTGCCGTTTTATTACATATTTATAAAAATACCTGACCTGACTTGACCGCATATGACCTGACAAGATGACATATAATTCCCCTACTTCTTATTCTCGACTGTGAGGGTGGGATGTGATCAGGTTAGGTAAATTGAGGTGAGGTAAGGTCAGGCCGGGTCAGGTCAGGTGAGGTGAGGTCCAGTGAGATGAGGTGTGGTCAGGTGAGGTGAGATGAGATCAGGTGAGGTCAAGTAAGGTCAGGTCAGGATCATGGATTAACCATCTTTTGATTTAGGATAACTTATAATTATAGTTATCTTAGATAAATTGCGGTTATCTAATAAAACATGGAAAATCTTGAATTAAATATGAAAATTTTGCACTTAAAGGATGAGAAAAATACAAGGCTAGTGTTGCAATATGTCTATACTTAAAAGAAAAAATATTAGGTGTACTTACATTTCTGAATCACTGAGATCCTCGTCGGATTCATCATCAGGATCATCTTCGGTATCGTAGAAAACATCGTCATCCTCTTCTTCGTCTTTCGGCGACTCTGTTTTGGCCATTGCTTTGGGGACTACAATATCTCTGCAACAAAATTCAAATATCATTTTTTAAATTAAAAATTCGCTTCAACCCAAGGGCTACTAGCAAGAGGTATTATTTACAACAGAAAAAAAAAACGTATCTAGGTTACAAAGAAAACTACAAAAAATTACAGTATAAGCTTAATTTCACAGATTTGCCATGTGGATTGCTCTGAGGTACGCTGTATTGCATTAATTTTTATAATAATGAATAATAATTTGTAATAGACTATCTGAAAGAAAAAAGTCTGAACGCAGCAAGTGCGTTATGGTAGTGAAATTTCATTAAAATGTGTTTAATAGCGAATATGGCTTTCTTTAAAAAAGCAAAGATCAAATCTTGTTTCCAGAATAACCTATATAGTAAAATCATTGTTAAATATTTCATCAAAATTACTTTATTGTTTGAGAAAGTACAAAAATTAATGCAAAAATAATTAACCGATTTGGATTTGGATGAAACTCAGAAACTACCTTGGTTTTATTAATTGCTTGGACGAGTTCGTTAGTCAGGAAAATCGGACAAGGTTTTCCGGGAAAATGTTAAGTTTTCTTTAAAAAAAATATTTCGGCGAAAATTACAAAGCTATTATAATGAAACGTTGCATTAAGAAAGACATTACTATGTACCAAAAGTCAACTTTCTATATAAAAATTAACTACCATAACGTACTTGCTGCGTACACAACTTTTTCCTTTTCTACTGCCGCTCCCTGGACCAACGTTTCCACAATAGCCATATTGTTAAACCTTTATTTTCATATAAACATGGTTATTCAATTCACCTAAATATTTCCAAAATCATGATTTTTAGGTAAAGAAATTTTGACGTTTGTATTTGATAATAAATAAATATATATATATATATATATATATATATATATATATATATATATATATATATATATATATATATATATATATATATATATATATATATATATATATATATATATATATATATATATATATATATATATATATATATATATATATATATGTATTTATGTATGTATCACACCGATAACTTAAAAAATAATACGCCGATTTTGATAAAATTTGGCACATACCTTCCGTTTCTAAATGGCTTCGATAAGTTCGTTAGTCAGGAAAATCGGCCGAAGTTTTCCGGGAAAATTTTGAGTTTTCATTCGAAAAAAATTTATATCTCCGGAATTAACAAAGTAAGGGCAACCAAATTACGCCGGTTCATATCATCATAGGTAAGCTACCTACCAAAATTTAGCTCTGTAGGTTAAAGTACAAAAAAGTTACAGGCATTTAAAGAAAAATAAATTTGGGTTTTCCTCAAAACGTCAAAATCACGATTTAAAACGTCAAAATTACTAATATTTAGGTAATGAACCTGAAATTAATATGAGCTATGGAAAGAAAATGTCTCAAGAAGAATGCTTTACAAAGCCTGAACTCTTAGTTTCAATCGTTATTTTCCTTCATTTTACTAAAATATTCCTAGAAAATTAATTTAAAATAGACCCTTCCTCTGATTCATTGGCAGTAATGTTGGCTATAGAGTTTATCGTTTAATGGTATATCATTTTTGTCAAATTTTCGTAAAAAATCATTAAAGCTCAATATATCCGTTATTATGCAAGTTACGAAAAAAAAAGGTATATATTAATTATAGCGTGTCTTGAGCTACATCTTAAAAAATATTTCCACAATTACAGGTGGCCCATAAGTCGTTGGTGATTCAAAATTATTTTTTTTAATCGAACACGCCCTATGTTATTGCATTTTTGCATTTTCCATCGAAATATAATACATCTTTGAACGAAAAGAAATTCGGGACGCAGAAAATGCGTTATGGTTGCGAATTTTCATTAAATGCTTCAAATTTAAATAGCTCAATTTGCTATTAACCTATAAGGTTGACCAGGAAACCAGTTTTTTGGGAACAATTTAAGTTTACTTTCGGAAATTTTTGTACATTTTCAAACAATAAAGTTATTTTGATGAAACATCGCACATTGTTTCTACTATATAGATTGATGCCTGCTTTCTTAAAAAAAACATGTTTTCTATTAAAAACATTTTTATGAAAATTCACTACCATAACGCACTTGCTGCGCCCAGAAGTTTTTAATTGTCAAAACACCTGTCTGAAACTTGTTATGCTACCCTAATGCTACATCCTGCACCAGCTAGAACCATTAGAACAAAACAAGGCCTACTAGATTTTGCAGAGCAATAGTCAATTATTTTATCTCATATGGGAGTAATATTGATTTTTGACATATTCGAATAGAGCATAAAAAAGCTTTACAATCAGGTATAACTTGCTTACATTTGGATCACAAGAACCCGGAAAAATTACAAAAAAGGTCTTTTAACATAGTTGCCTCGGAAGCAAAATAATTGAATTGCTGTGTACATGCATACTTGGGTGCGCCGTGAGTTATTGTATTTTATAATTTAAATAAGTATGACTTAATTATTAATGAAAACCAAATGTAAACATAGAGTATAACATTTATTTTTGATCATTATTTGTTAAATTACCTACAGCTAAAGATGATGTAAACCATTATTTTCAGTGCAAACTCTACACCAGTCTATCAAGTTCAAGCCAGCATCCTTGATTACCTGTGGCTGGATTTATGTAATTCCACGTTCGAAAGCCGCCTTGAGTTAATCTACTGTATTGTAGGTAGTATAGTATGCTTTATCTTTAACATAGTCCCATAATATGAAGTAATCGAGGGGCGACAGATATGGAGAACGAGGAGGCCACCTTACAGGTCCCCGATTGCCAATACATTTCCGATAACTATCATTTAGGTAATAAGTAATGACGTCTCTATTATGTGGTGAAGCTCTATCTTGCTGAAACCACATATGCGCCACTGTATTCTTTGGTAAATTTTCTAATATTTGCTCCACATTCTGGTGCAATAGATCAAAATACATCTGTGATGTCAAAGTTATATCAAAAATTATTGAGCCTATCAAGTGATCATTGATGATGCAAAGCCATACATTAAATACCCACCTTACCTAACTTGCCTATTTATTAACGGATTTGCATCGGCCCAATAGACATTGTTTTTTCTACTAAACATACCACAATTATTGAATCGTGTTTCGTCAGACCACAACACTTTGAGTGGAAACTGGCGATCTTCTTCGCATTTTCTTAAAAACCACCTTAAAAAATTTAGCCTTCTCTCCTCATCGCCATCCCTAAGACCTCGACTAATATGTTCTCGATGCGGGTGAAACTTACGTTTTTTCAAAATACGCTGACCAGTAGACTTAGGTATGTCGAAATTATTTTCGATTAGACGCAGAAAAGCATAGGGGTTTTCAATCACACTTCCTATAATGGGATGTTCTACATTTTCATTAATGTTTCTTGTATTTTTTCAAGCCTTAAATGATACATGATTAATTGAATAAATTTTCAATCTTTTGAAAGTGGACTTTCCAGGTTGTTGTCTCTCTGGATATCTTTGCAAATACATCTGTTGAGCTCGCGTATCATTTCTGTGGCAAAGAATGAAACATACCCGCATATCATACTTCTCTTGATTTGAATATTTTTCCATCTTACTTTACTACTATTAAAATTTAAATAAATACTAAAGTAAGTACAATTGGATTAATAACTTTCTTCAACAATATCTCTGCTATGAGTACTGATATTGATAACAAGCAAACTTTTTGTTGATGTGGAATAAATTATCACGGTTCATGAAACTCAATTATTTGCATTGCTTCCAAGGCAACTATGTTAAAAGACCTTTTTTGTAATACTCCCCAAACGTAATCATGTTATATCTGATTGAAAAGCTTTTTATGCTCTATTAGAATACGTCAAAAACCAATATGGGTCCCATGCGAGATAGAAAAGTTGACTATCGCTCCGTAAAATCAAGTAGGCCAAGAGAAGTTCTAATGGCACTAGATGAGACTGGATGTAGTACTAGGGTAGCGTAACAAGATTCAGACAGGTTTCTTGACAAATAAAAAAGAACATTGAAGAACAATGAAAATGGCAAATTTTATATTTTTCGCAATATCTAGTGACCTATGATTTTTTTTGGAAATCTGAAAGTGGTTATGTACTGTTCTCAAAACTAAGCAACTTTCGTCCAATTTAACCAAGTTCGTATTTCTTACTGTTTCCGAGACCCCATGTAGTTCACTTTGAATGGGACAGCCTGTATATATATATATATATATATATATATATATATATATATATATATATATATATATATATATATATATATATATATATATATATATATATATATATATATATATATATATATATATACAGGCTGTCCCATTATATATATATATATACACAGGGTGGCGCATTGAAAACGAAACAGTCCGATTTGCGTCCAGAGAATTTTTTTTTAAGAAACGCTGAAACACCGTCAATTTTAATATTGAGGGGGACATGTTTTGACATAAAACTCAAGTTTGTGACATCTACCCCTTAAGGGTGGTGATAACAACCCTTATATTTTAAATAGGGAACATGGGTCGGGTGTTACATCATTTGAAAGCTCTTCTTTTATGAATTCAACACACTAATTTTTTTGGACGTTTTATCAACTCGTTTAAAAATTATTCACAGTTGGAGTTGCAAGAACGTATTTCATTCATTGTGATAAGAAATGCACTAGTTAGTCAATTTTTCGTTAAAAAAAACTAAAAAACAAAACCAAACGTTCAAAAATGATTATTCAGTTAAGTAAGTGATCAAATTGTTGACCACCAGCTTCCATACAAAAGTAAAAATTTTGTTTAAAACGAGCTCTGACATTCTGGAGCATTTGTGGAGTTATTAGACGGAATTCTTCAACAGTGTGTCGTCGTAATTCTTCCAGAAACTCCGGTTCTGTTTCGAAAATTCTACTCTTTAAATGGCCCCAAGAAAGAAGTCTAAGGGAGTTAAATCCGGTGATCTAGGGGGCCACTCAATAGCACCTCTACGCCCAATCCGTTGCTCTGGAAACTCTCTGCTCAAAAACTCGCTAACACGCTGTGAAAAATGCGGAGGAGCTCCATCTTGTTGTAACACGAATTGATTTTCTTGATAGCGATCATCAGTTTCAACAATGTCAATTAGTAGAGGGTAAGCGATATCTTCTAGTAACTCCGAATACGTTTCGCCACTCAAATTGCCATCAAGAAAAATTGGTCCGATTAAACGGTCTCCAAAAATGCCAGTCCAGACATTTAATTTCTGTGGAGGTTGATTGTGGACTTCGCGAAAATTTCTTGAATTATTATCTGCCCAAAAACGACAATTATGACGATTGACTGTAGAGTTTAATAAAAACGTTCACTCGTCTGAAAAACAGATATTGAACAGTAAGTTCCCGTTATCAGCTATTCGTGCAGTCAAAGCTTTACAAAACTCCAGCCGCCGATCAAAATCATCTTCATTCAGTTGTTGTACAAGATGAATTTTATACGGGTGAAATTTATGATGCTTCAATATTCTTTTGATGTTTGAAACAGTGCCAATTTTCTCGTGCCAAAAGTTGGGTCTGCAGCAATTTGTCCTAAAATTTCAGTCTCAGTAGTCTCATTTCTAACCGGAAATTCACGTTCCGAATCCCATTTTTTGTTGGCTACTGAAACACTTTGCAAAATATTTTCTGTTAACATGTCTGTTCGGATGTCGTTCATTAAACAAATTTGCGGTACGGTTGGCACAGTCATCGTTTTTTGAAAAAAAGAGTAATTATTTCAACTCTTTCTTCTACAGGATAGACCATTGTGAAATTAATTTTCGGTAGTACTATCAAGTATCAAACCGACCGATAAACTGAAATAATAAACCGCATTTCTCTCATTGCGATAAGAAATGTTCTGATAGTCAATTTTTTGTTTACAAACCAACAAAATATTGACTATCAGCACATTTCTTAGCGGAATGAGTAAAATGCGTCTTTGCATCTTCAACTGTGAATAATTTTTAAACGAGTTAATAAAACTTTCAAAAAAACTTGTGTGCTGAATTCAGAAAAGAAAGAACTTTCAAATGATGTAACACTCGACACATGTTCCTTATTCAAAATATAAGGGTTGTTATCACCACTCTTAAGAGGTTGATGTGACAAAGTTGAGTTTTATGTCAAAACATGCCCCCCTCAATATTAAAATTGGCGTGTTTCAGAGTTTCTTAAAAAAATATTCTCTGGACGCAAATCGGTCTGTTTCGTTTTCAATGCACCACCTTATATATATATATATATATATATATATATATATATATATATATATATATATATATATATATATATATATATATATATATATAAAACTCATTTATTACTGTCCAAATTTTACAATGTGCCTTACAAAGAAGCTGTGCTTGTGTATATATATATATATATATATATATATATATATATATATATATATATATATATATATATATATATATATATATATATATATATATATATATATATATATTGAAAGTGGCAATGAACATGTGTTCTAAGGGACCTACTTCGCGCTCATTTAAAGCAATTTGGTAAAGTTTAAAAGTTGCGATCTCCTCAACGACGGCCGACGTAGGATGACTAAATATTTCTTTCTCAACAACCCTCTTGAGAAAGATATTAAACGAAAAGTCACGAGTGAAATAGGATACACTAGGTGGCGCTTTCACAAACTCAATGTGGCTATTTTTTCGTTTTAGTATAGCTAACGAATATAAGCTTGTTTTGAATACACTTTTTTATTCCTAACTTATTGGGAGTGTGAACTATAACTTGGTACAATGAGATCTTCTTTCAGACAGAACTTTAACTGTTATATAATAATATGTCTTAAAGGAAACTTTTGCTATAATAAAGCCTATTAAGATTCACCCATTCTCATTACTTTGTGCCAGAGCTTTTGAAAGTGATGACTCATAATATAAAAGCTTGCAGTGTATTTTCTACTAAATATAGCGATCAGAATAGTTAATGTTCCATTATAAATTTAAATTCCCCACGGTGAACTTGGCTTTCCTCATAACAAAAATAAAACATCATTTTTTTCCGCAGCATATCCTTCCATAACAAGAAACTGAAACCTGCTGTTAACTAATGATTTTTTAATGTCCGTCGACATTTAACCTTTGCGGAGCATTGAGTTAGCAGAATAAATAAGCGACAGCAACAGTTGCGTTAGTCAGCTACTTTAAAAGAAGGTACAATTACAATAGCGAGTTGCGGCAACGAGAGATGTAATCATTTGTGTACACATTTAATTAATGAGACAGCATTTAAATAACTGAGCCAACACAAAGGGAGCAAATGGTAGCCTCGAGCAAAATATTCAACAGTTCATATCAGTTCTTCGCAAATCTCCATGAAACTATTATTTAATGAACATCTACAGAATTTCTTTTCGTTACTTGTTTATGACACAATATACAGTGTGTTCCAAAATGGTCGTTGGTGTATTGGGATCTCGGAAACTATAAGACATACGAAAATGGTTCAATCGGAAAAGTTTTAGTGAATTCAGTTAGGAAGTAATATCCGTTCGAAGGGTGGTTGTGAGTCTGTTGGTTTTCAAGGTATTTAAAAAAGTCTGGACGCAGCAAGTGCTTTGTGGAAGTGAATTTTCATAAAAATGTTTGTAATAGCAAATATGTCTCTCTAATGAAAGCAGGCATCAATCTGGTTACCGGTATAACCTATATACTAGAAACAATGTACCATATTTTATCAAAATAACTTATTGTTTGAAAATGTACAAAAATTTTCCGACAATAAACTTTAAATATTTCTGAGAAAACTGGTTTCCTAGCCAACAAACCTTAAGTTAATAGCTAATTGAGTTATTGAAATTTGAAGGATTTAATGAAAATTCGCTACCAAAACGCACTTACTGCGTCTCAATTTTGTTTTCTTACAAACATAATCATATTTCGAAAGAAAAACCAAAAAAGCAATAATATAAGGGTGTTCGAAAAAAATTGTAGGGATCACCAACGACCCATGGGCGATCCTCTGATTGTTAAAATATCTATCAAAGATGCAGCTAAAGACACCGCATAATTAACGTTTAAAAATTTTTCTCGTATCTTGTATAATAACAATTATATTGAGCTTTTTCGTAGAAATGCGTCCTCCTGTATATATTTAAACAGATAAAAATTTAAAGTAAACCCGGATATGGATTCTAGGGGGCCTAGTTTGCGCTCATCTGAAGAAATTTTTTTAGAATCCAAAAGTCGCGGTCTCCGCATAACGATTTTTTTTAACGAAAATTAGTTTAAAACTATAGACCGTTTAACAATAAACATAATTAAACCTACGGCAAAAGCACCAGAGAAAGGGTGTATTTAGAATGAGTTTTTTGTAAACATTTTAGTAAAATGAAGGACAATGACGGTTGAAGCTGAAACTTAAGGGTTTGCAGAACACTCTTCTTGCGACATTTTCTTTACATAATCCGTATCTGTTTCAGGTTCTTTGCCTAAATGTTGCCAATTTTGACGTTTCAAATCGCGACTTTGACGTTTTGAGAAAAACTCAATTTTTTTTTCTTTAAATGCCTATGACTTTTTTGTCTTTTAACTACCTAACTTTTAGTACGTGGGCCTGCTTCGCAATCCTTTGAAGCAATGTTTTAAAAATTACAGTATTTCAAAATTGCTCTGTACACATTATTGTGTTGACAGGAGAAAAGAGACATCACTGAGCTATTTTGCACTTTGTCCCAATAAAATAGTGATGACACTGGCTGAAAAGGAGTATCAGAAACGAAAGAAAGTCAAGATAAAGCTGAAGCTGAAGAAATTTACCGTTTTGATTCAAAGCACCCAGTTGCCTTTTTTTTTACGATTATTTACTGGTTTTGTTAAGATTAGTGAATTTTCGCAGAAAAAAGAAAAAATCCACTAATGAAGAGATCCCGACTTTTGACGTGGAAAAATGTCTTGAAATAAGCGTTCACTAGGAACCCTAGAGCCCATAACCCATTCAATTTTTACATGTTTATATATATATATATATATATATATATATATATATATATATATATATATATATATAGAGAGAGAGAGAGAGAGAGAGAGGTATCACACCGAACTCAAAAACCAATGGGTCGAATTTGACAAAATTTTCAGGTACCTTCATTTTGCAAGTGGCTTGGGCAAGTTCGCGGCCCAAGAAAATCGAACCAGGTTTTTCGGGAAAATTTTTTGTTTTCTTTAGGAAACAACTTTTATCTCCGAAAATAACAAAGATATAGCAACCAATTTTAGTACGCAAAATTATATTATTAGATCTGGATCACATACCAAAATCTAGATCCCAATGTTAAAAGTAAAAAAAATATAGGTATTTAAAAAAAAAGGGTGCCAGAGAAACGCACAAGGCCATTGTTTTGTATATATTCTACTGAATATTAGAGACAAAGGCTTTTTTTTCTGGCTCAAAAAGGTCCAAAAATACGAGAAAAATTACCTCACATTTTATAGTTTTTCTTCTGAAAATGTCAAAGTGATGATTTAAAACGTTTAAGCTGATGAGTTCCGACAAAGGTTCTGTGCATGATGGATGGAAAATAGTAAATGATATGTCCTAAACAAAGTCCTACATTTCTGTTTTAGGTGTTCACTTAATAAAATATTTACAAAAAATCTATTTGAAACAGACATTATTTGTATACTAAACCATAAGTTTCCAAACGAGCTTTTTTTATTCTTAGTTTTAAAGTTATATGATCAGATTTTGTAATTGCAATGAATCTTTAGCAAAATTTTATAGAAAAAAAATTATTAATTAGATGAGAACTGTTAGGACTCTTAACCGATTCCATACTTAATATAGCCATATAGACTTTTCCTGTGGTTTCATAGGTGCTAGTTTTCTTCTCTGCCACCGGTTTCGCTTGTTACGGTTCGTCAGGCCAAAGAAAAGTTTCTTTGTGGAGCCACAAAATGAGTGTGCATGTCTGTATATAAGTCAATTGTATAAATTTAGACTTATCTCGTTAGCAAATTTTCTTACAAACTTTTTAGCGAATTTCCTTGAAAGACAAATTTGTTTCTAATTTGTGTGAAAGACTATTTAGCCAAGTTTCGATGGAATTTTTTAAATGAAATTCCTGAAGATAATGTTTTAATGCTTTTTCGTGTAAAAAAAGTGCTGCAAATTGAATCATAACTTCCAAATACCTGTGATAATTTATTCTATCCAGAAAGACATTCTTCTCATAGAATGAACTTAGGGCGCATGACTTGACCACAAAGAAAATATTTGTATTCCTGTACCCATAAACTTTTGAAACGTTATATTACTCGAGCTTTATTAAAAAAATGCCAATTTTCACCAAATCACTCCTTATTTATCCCCTACCCCCGGAAGCGATCTTACCCAAAAACAATTCCAAGCGTTCCTTTGTCGGGTGCTAACTGGATACCAAATTTAAAGATGATAGCTCAATTTGTTCGAAAGTTACTGCGCCTACTAACATACAGACGTATATGCCAAAAGAACGACAGACCGACCGACAGGCAAAAACAAATTCGTTGCAGAATCACGTTTTCTATATGTTTTGAGCCATTTTACGCCGTTTTAGTAAAAAAAAAAAACAAAATTTTTGTCAACAATATTCCATCCCCACACATTCAACCCCTAATTTCATTTTAGCACAGAATACAAGATTTTTGATAAAATTAAAAGTTTTCTAATCAATAAACCCTAAAACTAAAAAATGTTGATTGTCACCATATCAGTCTTCATTCATCATCAACCCCTTGAAGCGATTTTACCCAAAAATAGTCCGAACCGTTCGTTTGTCGAAGGCTAACTTTGTACCAAATTTTTAGAAGACATCTCAATTATCTCTTAAGTTATCGTGGCTACAAACATACAGACATACAGACCGACAGACAAAAAAGTTTAAAATTTCTAGAAGTTTGTAAATTAAATTTATTTAAATCTATCAACACCCGATACAAAGAACATATTTCTGCATTTATAAATAACCACGCTGACAAATCTACATTTGCAAAACCTATTATTGATACCCAAGATAGACCCACAGCAAATAACCAGATAAAACCACAGCATTTTTGTAACGACGTGCGTAAAGTAGACTTTTTGAAGCTTTAGAAGTAAAAAAGCACTTTTCATTGTATAGAGTCTGCTTTATTACTGTTATTATTTAGTTATTAGTGAATTTTTATTAAAAAACATTCACTAATAGAGATCTATCGATGGTGAGACTTTGCAAAAAGAATTTCAAATGAGCGCGAACTAGGACCCCTAGAACGCATATCCGGGGTCAGTTTCAATTTTTATATGTTTATATATATATATATATATGTATATATATATATATATATATATATATATATATATATATATATATATATATATATATATATATATATATATATATATGTATATATGTATATATATATATATATATATATATATATATATATATATATATATATATATATATATGTATGTATGTATCCAACCGATAACTCAAAAAATAATTAACCTATTTTGATGAAACTCGGCAAGTACCTTTCTTTTATTAATGGCTTGGATGAGTTTGTTGGCCTGGAAAATCCGACAAGGTTTTCCGTGAAACTTTTGAATTTTCTTTCGAAAAAAAATGTTTTCTCCAAAAATTACAAAGTTATTTTAATGAAATTTGATGGATATCTGGCCTTGCAAAAGACCTTTCTACGCACCAAAATTCAATTTTCTAAGTTTATAAAAAATTGAGTTATTCAATTTTTTTATTTTTTCTTAGAAAAAAATGTTTTGCTCCGAAAGATACAAAGTTATTTTAATGAAATTTCCTGAATACGTTGCCTTAGGAAAGACCTTACCACATATCAAAATTGAACTTTCTAAGTTTATATAAAATTGAGTTATTCAAATTTGAAACATTTAATAAAAATTCACTACCATAACGCACTTGCTACGTCCCGAACTTTTTTTTATTGTTGTAATTGTTATTATAGTTGTTACTGTTATAGGGTAGTTCCATCTTTATGTTAAATATTCACATACATTAGGTAGACATTTTAAAGGCATTATCCGTATTTTTTGTTTTGTTTTAATTTCATTTTTTAAAGAAGTTCAACACATCATAACATAGCAACATCTCTTTGTTTGTAGTTGTCATGATTTTGTGTTAATTCAATTTTCTTCTCTCTGACGCTGTCAAGCAACAAAACCGGTTACAGAAACGTTGAAGAATATCCTGGGACATCTAGAATTCAGATCGGCCACTTGCTCGAGTTAGCTTATCCGCTGGCTACGAACTTCGTTAACAGAAACAAAAACCAACAGTGAAGCCAGAGAAGTAGTCTCCAAGTCTATATATAGCTCATTATTACCTAGGCTTATATCATTCTAAAACGGCCATTCATACTGAAATTTAGAACAGGAAAACTCTCCCATCGAACCTTCTAGAGGCCAACACACTTAGCACTAGCATATCCTGATTATATCCTAATTAATTGTGCAGCAATCAATGCTCTATGCATTTATGTTTTTGATCGCGGGACCAATTACAGAATTTTATAACAAAGAATACCACGATAGGAAAAATATTGATATACATGGTGGAAACACTTCGGAAAGAAAGTGGGCAACAGACACAATACATCGCTGGACTGCAGACAAAAAGTACATAAAAATATAGAGGAATTAATAAGGCGAGTCCTACAACACCCAGCACAAAAATTCCTAATGAAAATTTGCTGAAAACAAATCAGTTGAAAAGTTCAGTCATTTACAAGAAAACTTATCCCAGTTCTCTAGAAACTGTAGTATAGCACTTAAGCTGGTGTTTAAACTAATGTGTAGATAAGTAGCAGTACAGTTATGATCAAAAAATGACTAGGTTAAAAAGTCGACAATTTACAACAAAACTAACTCAATAAACGTAACGATATAAAGATCCTGAAAGAGCCAGTGATTAAATTCTCTATTACTGTTTCACGCTACCGGAAGATAAAAAGATAAACTCCAGCCCATTAGTTGAAGCTTGTGATCTTACATTACTTTCATGGAGCATTATCTCTACGGTTAAATGGAGCTTAAGGAAAATTAGAGCAATAACACAGGAGAAAAGAAGCTATTAGACAAAGGCTGCTAATTAAATGAATATAACTAGCAAACTTGCTGCACTTAACGTCAGCTAGGAAGACTGTTAGGACTTTAAGATGGTTATGTGAATTGTACTGTTAGAACAATATTTTACACTTTAAATTTTATTTTATGTTACTGTCATCAATCATGGACGTACCATAAAGACACAAAAATATTATACTCTATATTAACAAACTCTGGAATTTAGAAAGGTTAACTCTAAATAGTCTTCCTTTTGGAACATCAACTATTTTAACACTAGGTGGTGTTTCCCAGAGAAGGTTAGTTAAGGAAGTTAGACGCATCATCAAACTTTTAAAAATGGTGAACAAGAGAACATCTGCTTAAGCTGGTTTTAATTTTTAAGATCAAAATGGACGTGTTAGGACAAAAAATTATAATACATACAGACGTGGAGACTACTTCTCTGCTTTTACTGTTGGGTTTGGTTTCTGTAGGTGAAGGACGTAGCCCGCGCGTAAGATAACTGGAGCAAGCCGCCCTTCTGAATTCTAGATGTTCTAGAAGGTTCTTCAACGTTTCTGTGACTAGTTCCGCTGCTTTACAGCATCCTCAGCCTGTGATTACAAAGCTTTACTTGCCTTTACCAAGCTTCATATAAAATAGTCAGATGTAAAGAGGCTCACACCATTGGTGCAGAGTTTATTCTGCCACCTGTAATTGAGATCATAGAAACTATGTTTGGAGATAATGTTGCCAAACAATTGTAGTCCATACCTCTATCAAATGATATGGTTGGTCGTCGAATAGCTGAAGATGCACAGTATTAGCTTTTCGGGGTTTTACGCAACTTTTTTTTTCAATTCAGCTTGATGCGCCAACAGTATATGGAAATAAAGATGTTCATTTAATTATTTATGTTCCATTTTGTGATGGTACTTCAGCAGTAGAAGAACTGCTGTTCTGCAAATCAATAGTACTCAAAGCAACGGCATTTGCATTATTTGTTATCTTGTTTGCTTCTCTAAACGAGACATGGAGTGGACAAATACAATGTTTAGAAGATTCCAAAGTTTACAAGCACCTGTGAAACAAAAATCTCCACAGTGTATCTGGACACATTGCATGATCCACAGAAAAGCTCTGGCTTCCAAAGAAATGAGTGTTGGTGAGAATATTGTGCTAACGACGGTGGTTATCGTAGTAAATTATATAAAAATAAGACCCCTAAAATTAAGAGCCTTTTCTGCACTTTTTAAATACATGTATGCAGTATATTCAGCTTTACTATTTTATTGCGAGGCAATATGGTCATCACGTCGGAAATTTTTTCAACGTGTCTATGAATGAAAGAGATGAAATTGCCATTTTCTAGAAGAGGTACACCGACCGGAAGCAGTTGTTGCAGCAGAGAAGTTGTTTCGGGATGATTTACTTATGATCAAATTAAGCTACTTGTTCGGCATTTTCGAGAAAATAAATACTTTGAATCTTCAACACCAAGGAGCAAACATGCTTATGTTTGGATACGAGTGATAAAGTCAATACGTTTTGTAGAAAACTGAAATTATGAAGCAGAAATATAAAGCAAAAAAAAGTTCGGGATGCAGCAAGTGCGTTATGATAGTGAATTTTTATTAAATGTTTTAAACTGAGATAACTCAATTTTCGATAAACTTAGAAAGTTGAGTTTTGGTATGTAGTAAGGCCTTTCCCATAGCAACATGTCCGCCGAATGTCATTAAAATAGCTTTGTTATTTTCAAAGAAAAATTTTTTTTTTCGAAATAAAACTCAAAATTTGAAAAACTCAATTTTCTATAAACTTAGCAAGCTGAATTTTGGCAAGTAGTAAGGCATTTTCCAAGGAAACGTATCCATTTCATTTAAATAGCTTTGTAATTTTCGGTAAAAAATTTTTTTCAAAATAAAACTCAAAATTTGAAAACCTCAATTTTCTATAAACTTAGCAAGTTGAATTTTGGTACGTAGTAAGGCATTTCCCAAGGAAACGTATCAACAAAATTTCATTAAAATAGCTTTGTAATTTTCGGAGAAAAAATTTTTTTCAAAATAAAATTCAAAATTTGAAAAACTCAATTTTCTATAAACATAGAAAGTTTAATTTTTGTACGCATTCCCCAAGGAAACGTATCCACCAACATTCATTAAAATAGCTTTGTAATTTTCGGAGAAAAAATTTTTTTCAAAATAAAACTCAAAATTTGAAAAACTCAATTTTGTATAAACATAGAAAGTTTAATTTTTGTACGCATTCCCCAAGGAAACGTATCCACCAACATTCATTAAAATAGCTTTGTAATTTTCGGAGAAAATTTTTTTTTCGAAATAAAACTAAATTTTCCCGGAAAACCTTGTCCGATTTTCCTGGCTAACGAACTCATCCAAGCCATTAATAAAAGAAAGGCACTTGCCGAGTTTTATCGAAATCGGTTAATTATTTTTTAAGGGTCCTAGTTTGCTCTCATTTCAAAAAAAATTTGCAAAGTCTTACCATCGATACCTCTCTATTAGTGAATATTTTTTTTAAATAAAAATTCACTAAAACGTAGAAATGTTTTCAAATGTGGATGAATGCGTTAAAACTTACAAGGCTGAAGAACAATATGCCGAAGTTGTTTTTCTAACCATTCAAAATCATTAAGCCATGGCAAAAAAGCTTAAAAAGTATTTTCTTGATGACTTCAACTTGATAGCAAGTTACGAGTGGGTTAGCGACCCATTTCAAAATAGTCCCGAGTGGTGATTTTTCTGCACTGAAAACAAGACGATTTCGTATAGTATCATCATTTTCAGCATCCTACCTTCGCGAAACCAGATTTTCTGCAGTGGATGCTTTGAAGACCAAATATAGACCTCAGCAAAATAAAAAACTCGGGACGCAGCAATTGCGTTATGGTAGTGAATTTTTATTAAATGCTTCAAATTTAAATAACTCAATTTTGTATAGACTTAGAGATTTTAATTTTAATTAGTAGTAAGGTCTTTCCTAAGGCAAGATATCCACAAAATTTTATTAAAATAACTTTGTAATTTTCGGAGAAAAAAATTTTTTTCGAAAGAAAATTTAAAATTTGAATAACTCAATTTTCTCTAAACTTAGAAAGTTGAATTTTGGTACGTAGTAAGATCTCTGAGGAAATATATGTAGTAAATTTCATTAAAACAACTTTTTTACTTTCAGAGAAAAAAAATTTTCGAAAGAAAATTCAATATTTTTCCGGGAAACCCCGTCCGATTTTTCTGGATAACGCACTCATCCAAGCCATTAATAAGAGAAAGGCACTTGCCAAGTTTCATCGAAATCGGTTAATTATTTTTTGAGTTATGAGACGGATACATATGTATATATATATATATATATATATATATATATATATATATATATATATATATATATATATATATATATATAAATTAAACCTATTTACAAATGAACTTTAATAAGATATTATGCTGTGACAATACCTCTCTCAAGCAGTGGCGATTTCTCCTAATGAGCTAGGTGTGCCCCGCACACCCTAAAATATAATCAAAATGTGCATAGTTATATGTGTTATTTCTTTTTCCCTTAGTCTTAATACATTACATATTTTATGACAATCGATTTAATTTATTTATTTGATTTCATAAATAGTCGGTTAATAGTGACTTGGAATAAAGTAGATACCACGTTTCTAACATATTCAGAGAATATGAGTAGATCAATAGCAACTGGGAATGAATTCGGTCAGTCCCTGACTCACGAGTTTAAAATAGTGAGGAAAATACCATTGATTTTAACACTGCAGTGAGCTATAAAAATTTGATTAACTCAGTTTTCTATAATCTTAGAAAGTTTAATTTTGGTAGGTAGTAAGGTATTTCCTAGGACAATATCCACCAAATTTTATTTAAATAACTTTGTAATTTTTGTAGAAAAAAATTGTTTCAAAAGAAAATTTAAAATTTGAATAACTCAATTTTCTATAAACTGAGAAAGTTGAGTTTTGGTACTTATTAAGTCCTCTCCCAAGGCAACATATATAGTAAATTTCATTAAAACAGCTTTGTTATTTTCGAAGAAAAATTTTTTTTTGAAAGAAAACTCATTTTTTCCGGAAAAACCCGTCCGATTTTCCTGCCTAACGAACTCATCCAAGCCATTAATAAAAGAAAGGAACTTGCCGAGTTTCATTGATATCGGTTAATTATTTTTTGAGTTATCAGACGGATACATATATATATATATATATATATATATATATATATATATATATATATATATATATACATATACATATAAAAATTGAAACTGACCCCGGATATGGGTTCTAGGGGTCCTAAATCGCGCTCATTTGAAAAAATGTTTGCAAAGTCTCACCATCGATACCTCTCTATTAGTGAATTTTTTAAAAATAAAAATTCACTAATAAGAAACTTAGAGTGTCAATTTCTAATATTAAACCTTCTTTCGAAAAACTTTACAAGACAGGCCAAAGAGAGTCACTATTAATTATCAATCTTGTTTTTAAGTTTATATTGATAAGTTAATCATTAAATACATTGTCCAGTACTGATTCAAATCCTATATAAGTATATTATATTGCTTTTCTTTCAGTAAATTAAATAATTTTTTTATTTATATTTTTTCTCATCCCTTTTTCAATATCTTCGCGCTCCTTATTTAGTTTTATCACACCCCCTAAGGGAGCGTGCCGCACAGGTTGAGAATCACTTAATTACACATATCATACAATTGTTCTTGAAATATTGGATAGTTCGTAAACATAAAGATAAGACTGCTCTTGATACTTGTAGATCTACCAAACATTAAAAGGAAAACAAATACAACTGTCCATAAAAACTTGCATATTAAGCACATTCCCAATAACACAAACGCCGAAGTGCATTGTCATCGACCTTGCCTTAATCCGATGACATGGATCATTAGTTAGTTTCAGATCATTTATGTTCATGATTCAATGATTTTAAAAATTCTATTAAAATGGCCCTTTAGGCAAGCTATTGCTCATAAACAGTATCATAAGCTTGTTCTACAAAAATTCTAAAAAATATATCAGAAGAGATTTAATTTAAAAAATGTTAATGATTAGATTTGTTATGTCTCCTTCTATCATGAGTTATTATCCATCACATCATCACAGTCTAAATACAATGCCGTCTTGTCTTTGCAACCACGACTTCCAGTTCTAGCAGTTCTTTTTATCTGATTGTAGCTTCCGTACCTTATCCATTGTGTCAGGTTTTCTTTTTCCCTTTTTTTCCTAGAATGTGTCTTTCACACAATTTTTACAAAAAGTTATTATGTCTCAGCATGTCACCTTTCGTATCAAATCTTTATTTATCAGTTACTGTGTATTTGTCATTTTAGTAAGGTTTCGCAGGCTTAAATAAGTTCGTTAGGCAGGAAAATCGTACCAGTTGTTTCGAAAAAATTATGGGTTCTTTTTCGGAAAATGTTTGTCTCTTTACAAATAACAAACCTGAACTGACCTGGTAGTCATAATTCAATGGGTGAAGATTGGAACTGTGATGAGCACTGATAAGTACAACCCAATTCAACACAATACAGTTTTCTGACCAAATGATCTTTTCGCTAACAAATTTAGCGTCATCAAGGGGATGAGTAAAGGTAAAGATTCGGTTCCGTTGACCCGGTAGTCATAATTCAATGAGTGAAGATTGCAACCTGTGATGAGCACTGATAAGTAGAATTTGGAGAACCCTATTCATCAAAACCCAAAATTTTGCGTTTTCTTTTTCTTAGGGAAAATTTTAGTATCTCCGGTAGCAAAGCTATCGCAGCCAAATTCGGTGTGCAGGTTTATGTTATGAAAAGCAAATTAGGTGAATTTAGTTCTTAAAATTAAAAGAAAAAAGTTATAAGCATTTAGAAAAACTGGGGAATGACTGGTAACAAGAGAAACACACAAGACCAAATTTTGTTGTGTGGATATGAAAATCTATTCTATATTACAAACAAAGATAAAGTTTTTGGGCGCAACACGGCTAAAACATACAAGAAAAGTATTCTTCTTAAAATGTCAAAATTGCGATTCAAAACCTCAAAATTGGCACATTTTGACAAAAAAACCTGAAACGAATATGGGTTCTGTAGAAAAAATGTCATGAGAAGTGTTTTTAACCTAGCTTTAAGTTTTAGCTTTAACCACCATTGTCCTTTATTTGACTAAACTATTTGTAGAAAATCAGAAAATTAATATCAAATAGACCCTTTCTCAGATGCTTTGGCATTAGCTTTAGTTATAGAGTTGATGTAGTTATATGTTGCTTCAAACGTATGCTGTTGGCTGATTTATGAGTTTTACTGCCTTACATTCGAGATATTAATAGACGACATTCAATTCTTTGAAATAGTTAAAGAATAATTTATCATCATTGCACAGGGTGTATTTTTTTGTGTTAAAACCTATCTAGCTTAAAAGTGGCATAACTTGTGTTTTTCAAATGAAACACCCTATTGTTTATGGATTGGTCAAGTAGACTATTAAATTCTGCATCCTATAGCTATAGTTGATAGTTTTCGAATTACAGTGGTTTGTTTTACTTTCGCTTATAAAAATAATGGTATTGTCACTGTATGAGGTACAGAGAATTGAACGTCTCCTTAACATGGAGGTCAGCAGTTTTCACATATCCATTGTTTGAGCTTACTTACGTCTAATAAATGAGCGAGTTCACCAGGGTAGCTGCCAGCAGCTCCATTTTCATGTAATTTTTTTTACAAATTTCAACGTTTTGTTTGACATAACAAGGAAGATGCTAGCAGTACTGGCGCCTGGTGAACCCGCCTAATATTTCGTTCAGGTTATGGTGGTTTGTTTGACTTTTGCTTGTAAAAATAAATGTATTGTCACTCTATGAGGCACAGAAAATGTGAATAATGTCAGGTGACAGCTGAACGTCTCTTTAACAAGGAAGTCGACAGCTTTTGCATCTCCGTTGTTTCAGCTTACTTACGTCTAATAAATGTCTATTTCGAGTTATAGTGATTTATTTTACTTGGGCTTGTAAAAATAATGTTATTGTTACTGTATGGGGCACAGAGCATATGAGCAATGTCAGGTGACAGCTGAACGTCTCCTTAACAAGGAAGTCAGCAGTTTTTATATCGCCAAAGTTTGAGCTTACTTACGCGTAATAAATATTGGTTTTAACAATAATTTCAATCTAATTTTTAGAAATAAAATGAGCTGTTGGCAAGGCAAATTATTCGATCCTATCCTAGTAACTAGATAATGTGTCGACACAAAAACTTACAGAATGCAACTATATGCAATAATTGTTATATGGCTTTATTTATATTTTTACCGTATAAAAAGTGAAAGAGAGTTTAATAAAGTTAATTGTAAAAGTCTGAGGTTGGACGCTGTGGCTGGTAACTGAAACAAAAAGCAGAATCACACCAAAAAAACATAAAAATAATAACAGATAATTTTATTATTTTTGTGGTTTCTAGGGTGATTCTGCTTTTTGTTTCAAAGTTAGTTGTAATTATGCAAACTAGAAAGCGAAGTAAACCATAATAACATAACTTAAATATTAATTACAATAATCCACAGTCGTTAACATAAAAAGCTCATCGAAAAACAAAACGATACATTAAAGCTATTCGAAATTTTGGGCCTTGACCTTAATACACAATCTAACCTTCCTTAAAAATTCTTCTATAATGCTCAATAGTTGCTCAATGCTTGCTCAATAATTCGGAAGTTGTTGCTCCGCACCTGTCATATTAAGAAATTCTTCAGTGTTATAATTCATTTTTAATTAAATAACTCAAAAGCTAGAACACAAGGCTTGATCCAAACACCCGAAAACTGAGAATAGTTATAGTTTAGGTTAGGTGACGTTTATCTGTTATCTCACAATACATATCAGTTGTTCACATATTCTGGGCCTCATCCAGAGACAATAACATTATTTTTATAAGCGAAAGTAAAACAAACCACTATAATTCGCAAACTATCAACTATAGCTATAGGAAAACTCATACTACGTCGGCGCAGAATTTAATGGTCTATCTGACAATCCATAAAAATAATTTCGGGGCGCAGCAAGTGCGTTATGGTAGCGAATTTGCATTAAATGATTCAAATTTATATAACTCAATTTTCTATACACTTAGAAAGTTAAATTTTGATACGTAGTAAGGTATTTACGGGGGCAATGTATGAAACCAAATTTCACAGGTTATTCATAGGTTAATAACTTGTTGAGTTATTGGTTGGGTACACACACACACACACGCAAATATATATATATATATATATATATATATATATATATATATATATATATATATATATATATATATATATAGCACATCTCAGCTCATTTGAAAAAATTTTTGCAGTCTCACCATCGATACATTTCTATTTCTTTAATAAAAAATCGCTAAAATGTCTGCTGAAAATTCTAATTTCAGACTCAAAGGTGACAAAGTGATTCAGGCGTTTCAAACAAAAATGAGATCTTATTCAAAACGTATGAAATATATGCACTATTGTTTAGGCAAATGTGAAAATAAAATAGATACATTCATCAAGCTTGAATCGGTCACGTAACCTTTTGGGTAGAAGATAATCAATTTCAATTTGTAATTTCATTTCATTTGATTACATTATAACAAGGTTACAAAAATTTACAATTTTTATATATACTACGACTTAAATATAAAGCTTCTGTTAAAATAATATAACTTATCTCTAATTTGTTATTTACAATGAAAAAAGTATTTCGTGCCTAGAAGACAAGCACATTGCCACTGAGCTATCTCAGTATACGTTATCTTACGTTTTGTTTACATGATAGGTGAGATCGGCTTCATGCACATGATATATTAAAAGGATACGTAACAATTAATTACAGAATTAGTAGAATTGCCATTGAAACATATTGCACAACTGTTTCGGTCTTATATGACGTCTAATGTTTAAGTTTAAAGATAAAAGAAACTATTTTAGAATCATTTTTATAGAGCGTTGACTTGATTTCTACTATATTATGCTACCTTTTCAGTCTAAAACCATAGCATAATATATATGTATGCTGCGCTAAAACTGTATTTGGGGCCGTTCATCAAGCTACAAATATGGTACATTTTAAAAGTTGATTGAATCACCCAGTTAAACAACAATTACTTGGCAAATTTTTAATTTCATGTGGTCTGTCATTTTTCATATTTGTGGCCGAGATTTCACGATTGCTAGTTCGGGTAGTATGTTTTATACCTATTATTTATGTAGTTTGGTTAGCGTTGATGTATGGTCTATACATGTTGTATGAATCAATCTACGCGTGGCAGTTAACTACTCTGTCAGGCATTGGATTTTAACCACCAAGTCGCTTCAGTGCATGTCTTTAAGGTTTATTTTTAATTTGGAAAAAACTCTAAATATTTTGTACCAAATTACTTAAAATTTACAACATAGGTTTGTTTACACCATTTATAGCCACATGTAGAGTCTCATTCCAGTTGCTCTGATACTTACAAAAATATAGCGTTTTCCAAAATATTTTTGTATATTTTTGGGGAAAAAATGTCCGTTTTAGCTGACATACGAACCCGTCCATGGTCTTAATACCATAAAATATGTGCCAAGTTTCGCTTAAATCAGTTAAGTATTTTTGCGTTATCGCTCGGATACATACATACATACATATATATATATATATATATATATATATATATATATATATATATATATATATATATATATAAATTTTAACGGACCTTGCTTTTAGGTTCTAGGGACCCAAATATTCATGCTCATCCGAAGAAATGTTTTCAAAAGCTTTTCATCGTGACCTCTCTATTAGCGAATTTTTCTTAGTGAAAATTCGCTAACATAGGGTATTCTATTTGAAAACCACAAGTTATGCCACTTTAAAGTTAAATATGTTGTAACCCAAAAAATACACCCTATACAATAATGAATAATTATTCTTTAACTATTTCAAAGAATTGAATGTCGTCTACTGACATTTCGAATTTAAGGCAGCAAAACTCATAACTCACAGCATACGTTTGAAGTAACAGATAAAAAGGAGCTAAAAAAAGAAAGTCGTAATATTTTCACTGATATCAAAGATAGCTAAAGAAACTGATACACAAAGTCAAACTTATTTCTCAATCTCTATCTAAATATGTAATAAAAAGTATAACATTCCACTTGAAATAATGAAGTTGATAGCTACTTCCGGTTTAACCGGAAGTTCCACAAAGCTAAGTGTATTTTCCTGATATAGCCTAGATAATCGCAAGCCAATATTGTTCAAAGTTTTTTTCGGATAGCTCTTAGGGCAAGGGACATAAAGAGGGATTAGACACTATTGGAACACCTGTATATATATATATATATATATATATATATATATATATATATATATATATATATATATATATATATATATATATATATATAAATTCAAACAGGCCTTGGCTCTGGGTTTCAGGGGTTCCAATTTGCGCTAACTTGAGGACATTTTTATGCAAAGTGTTAACAGCGATACTTCTCTTATAGCAAATTGTTTAAAAATTCGCTATAACTAAAAGAAAGTAGACACTTACCCATTTTTCTTTAGCTCTTTTCTTGAAACACAAACTGCTGTAAAAGAATCTTCTAGAAGACATATTTCTTTTTTCTTACAATTCAGAGGCCTGCACAAGTCACCTGAAACAATAAAATATTGTTACTGATTGAAAATCTTCAAAACAACAGGTACAATATTAAGATCTCATACTGTAGAACAGGCACAATTTGTAGAATTAAATTCACCACAACATATTCTTCAGACCCGACGATCGTTACGTTGCCTAGCGTAATAACTGCCAGGTCTAGAGAATGTGTTGTGGTGAGTTGGGGTTACATCTCCGGAAATAACAAAGTTGTGGCAACCAAATGAAGGGGTCAGTGCAAAAAGTAGTTAAGTCACATTTTCACATTAACGAGATATTGAGACTTAAACATTTCAATATACTCCCACATCTGATTTGTATTTCCTAAAACATCAGATTTTTTATATTACATGCTTATTTTTAGGTACAATGAGAAGTCATACTGAAAGTTTAAAAATTCACTTCGGTTAAAAGAAAAAAATTGATTTTTCTTTTGGGACTTAGCTACTTTTTACACGCACTTTGAACTAATAGGTATTAAAACAAAAAAAAAATGTAATTTAAATGGCTTTATATGACATATAATAATATTTATCATTTACTGATATATAAGGAATTACATAAACCAAGGAAAGGAATATCTATTATTGTTAAAATTTGTGGAAATAAAAAAATATTCATCGAGTTTCGAAATCCTTATAACTATAAAAATTATGTGAAAAACAAAAACCTAAAAAGTGTCATCTTTCATGAATATTCTATTATTATTATTCTAAATAACTGACGCAGGTAAATACTATACTATTCGTAAATATCAGTATCACTTCCTATGTCATTTTCTTCAGCTAGTCCTGTTTCTTTACGACTGGGTACGGCAATATTAACAGTATTAAGGAGGGCCCTTCTGTAAAATTCAATATCACCTGTAGTAACTAAATTTAGCACTTTCATCACACATTTAAATTTCTTATCCTTAATTTTCAAGTAGCTTTCTCCATAGGCCAACATGGGTTCATTAGATATTTTTCTGTTCATACCTACCTTATAAAGCGGCATTTCTGAGAAGAGACCCGTCATGGTTTCCCTGGCTTGTGCAGGCTTTCCAGTTTCAAACACTACACCTCTAGTTTTAGATATACGTGGTACAGAAGACCTCGAAAAGGGTTCAATCCAGCTCTTCAAATCTTGCACTTTTATTATCATATCTCCTTGCTTCACTAGACCATTCGATCTAAGGCTATGTTGGACAAATACCACATCAAAAATGTTTTTCTTTCTGCAGGACTTATAAGTTCGATGTAACTCTCATGGTTGTCAACTTTCTCAATTTTTAACCTTTTTTTCTCAATAGCAGCCAAGTCTGTGTCAACAGGCATCATTGAGTGCCCAGGCACTGGGTAAACTTGGGTAAACTATTTTAATGCGATTAAATACATTCTTCTTGCATAACTGGTCCCATAATGTAAAGAGATATCTGTTTTTATTTTGGCTAAAACCATTGTCGCAAAATATCTTGAGCCGGTTTTGTCCAAGACTTTTGTGGGATTTTTATGTAATCAGATAGACAAGTAATCACTTCGTTGGGCCCTTTTAAGGCAAAGTTTTCAGTATATACATACATAGTTGCTTTCCTAGTTTGCAAGTCATGTATGCCGAATACATGTAGCCACAGTTGACTTACATAATACTCATCTTGAGCGTTAGTCACCGGTAAAGGAAGATTCTTTTCAAAATCGAAACATATCGTCATTTCTGACTTATCAAGATTTGTTTTTTTTTGAGTTTCTGTTAGAGCATTCTTAAATACCTCCACTTGTTTAATATGTAATTCTCTTTCACACTTAATATTTCTCAAAACATTGTCATTGCAATCCAACTGAGCTTGCCTCATCTCAACGATTAATTTAGTGCAAACATTGCAGATATCTTTTCTAGGGTAGCCAAAAGAAATATTAAACTCTTCATTGAAAAGCTTAGCAAACATTCCGTAAGAAACTTTGTTGTTAGGATGTTTATGAGAAAAATTTTCATGCAACGTAGCAATCAAAGATTGGGATCTAGGTATTTTCGTTGTGACTATCGGACCGAGTGTAATGTGACTCGTGCGCTGGTAATTCCGAAATGAACTTGCGTGCTAAGTCTAGAGATTCTTTTGGGGTTTTATTAGATCCAGTTGAGTGGCATCCCCTATTATCCTTTGGTTGCGCTCCGGTATGCACTTTTCTCTCTAATTGTGACTTGAAGATTCCATGAATGGACAAAAAAGCCTTTTGGCAAAGAACACCAGTAGAAAACATCTTTTCAGGCTAAAAACTATATAAACACTCTGAGAACAGCTATAGACCAACAAGCAGCCAAAGCTAACACTGTCTGATAACTGCACCTGCAGATCAACAAGTAGTTAAGTCCATGGACATAACTGCTTGTTGCAACTTAGCGACTTCTTGCACTGCATTTACAGAGCACTGAAATTTACACATATTAGTTTTGACGTAGTTTACGACATCTTTCTATTAAACAAACTGTATCAAGTGATAGAAGGGGTAAATTTGTGTAGATGGCAGCACCTAACTCAATACCACACAAAATTGGACTTAACTACTTTTTGCACTGACCCCTTCAAATTTGGTACGGGGTTTCTATCCTTATAAGTAAACTATGTACCAAAATTTAGATCTGTAAGATAAAAGACAAAAAAAGTTATAGGGGTTTAAAGAAGTTTTTCTCTTAACGTCAAAGTCGCGATTTGAAACTTCAAAATTGCCAACTTTTAGACAAAGAATCTGAAACGAATGGGTTATGTAAAGAGAATGTCGCAGGAAGAGTGTTTTAGAAACCCTTGAGTTTCAGCGTTAAGCGTCATTGTCCTTCATTATACTACAATATTTGCAGAAATTACATTTCAAGTACACCTTTTCTCTGATGCTTTGGCAGTAGTTTAATCGTAGAGTTTATCGTTTAATGGTCTATAATTCTTAGCGAATTTTCGTAGAAAAAATTCGATATTAAAGAGACCGCCACTTTGAATTTTTGAAGAGATTTCTTCAATTGAGTGTGCACTGGGCCCCCGAGAACACATATCCGAGGCTTGTTTAAGTTTTAATCTCTTTTCATATATACAGGCTGATGCATTTCTACGGTAAAGCTTAACATATCCGTTATTATACAAGATACGAGAAAAAATGTTATACGTTGATTGTAGGGTGTCTTGAGCTGCGTCTTATCAAATTATTCTTACAATCACAGGATCGCCCATAAGTCCTTGATGGTACAAATTTTCTTTTTTTTTATCGAAGACGCCTTATATTATTTTATTTTTACATTTTCTATCGAAATAATAATGCATGTTATAAAAAAAATAATTTGGATGCATCAAGTGCGCTATGGTAGTGAATTTTTGTTAACTGCTTCAAATTTCAATAGCTTAATTTGCTATTAACCTAAGGATCGTTGACTAAGAAACCAGTTTCTTTCAGGAACATTTAAAGTTTATTTTCGGAAAAGTTGTGCACATTTTCAAACCATAAAGTTATTGTGATGAAATATGGTACATTGTTTCTACTATATAGGTTATACCGGTAACCAAATTTGATTTCTGATCTCGTTAAAAAAAGACATACTTGTTATTAAAAACAAATTCACTACGATAACGCACTTGCCGCGTCCAGATTTTTCTTTAATAAATTTGCTGAAAATTCTCAAAGATTGTATAATTTCGTAGCAAAAATTACCATAGACAAGTTGTTAGTTCCTTTTCGGGGGCAATCCAATTTAATAAATCTAATGAGGAAGGTTTATCTAACGAAGAAACACATTTTATGGTTCCCGCACTGCCTGTAATACGTCTAAGTAAACCGATTCATGTCACCAACCGCAACATTACTGCTGACAACTGGTACTCATCAGTTGAACTAGTCGACTGTATGAGGAAAAAGGGCTGACGAATGCTGGCAAGAAAAACAAGCGAGAACTCCCGAAAGAGTTCCCACCCAACAAAAAACGGATCTCATTCATTGTACTCCTTTGTTACACAAGAAAGCAAGACTGTGGTTTTGCTATTTCCTGCGTGCTTCATTCGAAATAAGTCGATATTTCCTACTTTAGCCTACTATAATTTCATCTGCGGCGTCGACGATCCTGACAAGAAGTGTTCTATTTATATCACAAGTCGCAGGTCAAGAAGATGGCCTATGACCGTCTTTTTACATGATTTTAGACCTGTTAATGCGTATATTATATATTATTCACAAAATAATATAAGAACATTGAAACAGGAATTTTCTTAAAAATGTTGGCGGGTTAGTTTAGTTGTACCCTACATGCAGCGACGGGTATCGAACGCGATACTACCGCGCGAACTGAGATCTACAATTTCACTAGTACTCGGGCATGGCATGCAGATTTATCCACCTATACCTGAAGTTGGACCGGAAAGTAGAAAAAAAAACCAAATTAAAAAAAATATATCGTCCTTCTTATGACTTACTTCATCATGCAGAAAGGCCATCTACTTGAAGTGCTTTGTTCAAGTGTGTCAGAACTGTGTTTAGTTTTAAGGTTAACTTTATCAATTGTTTTCTTGGTTTGTTTTCTGAATAAAAATGTGCGAATGGTCTGACGACCGCAGCCATGAACAAAGACAACACACACACACGTTTTTCTGAAAATAATTTTTCCTCAGACTCACCAAAATTTGGGCCCCAAGAACCCGAAACCAAGGTCCCTTTGAATTTTATATGTCTACCTATATATATATATATATATATATATATATATATATATATATATATATATATATATATATATATATATATATATATATATATATATATATATATATATATATATATATATATATATATATGGGTATCCAACCGATAACTCAAAAAGTAAGAACCTATTTTGATGAAATTTGGTTGATATGTTGCTCTTGGTAGTACCTTACTAAGTACCGAAATTCAACTTTCTATCTTTATAGAAAATTGAGCTACACAAATTTGTAGCATTTAATGAAAATTCGCTACTCAAACGCACTTACTGCAGCTCGAGTTTTTTCTTACAAACATGCATCATATTTCGATAAAAATTGCAAAAATGCATTAATATATGGGTGTTCGAAAAAAATTTTTAGGTATCACCAACGACTTATGGGCCACCTGTGATTGTCAAAATAATTATATAAGATTCAGCTGAAGACACCCTATAATTAACGCATACAACTGTTTCTCGTATCTTGTATAATAACAATTATATTGAGCTTTACCGTAGAAATGCGCTACCCTGTATATATGTTAACAGATAAAAAATGAACCCGGATATGGATTCTAGGCAGCCCAGTTTGCGCTCATCTGAAGAAATCTTTTAAAAATTCAAAAGTCGCGGTCACCCCATTAACGAATTTTTTCTACGAATATTAGCTAAAAATTATAGACCGCGTTAAACCCAAACTTTGTTATTTCCAGAGATATAATTTTTTTCCGAAAGAAAACACAACATTTTCTCGTAAAACCTGGGCCGACTTTCGTGGAGAACGAACTTAACCAAGCCACTTGCAAATGGAAGGTACTTAGAAAATTTGATTAAAACCGGCCCATTATTTTTGAGTTACTGGTGTGATTGATCCATCCATACATACATACATACATACATATATATATATATATATATATATATATATATATATATATATATATATATATATATATATATATATATATACATATATATACATGTATGTATATATATAAATTTAAACTGATCCTGGATATGGGTTCTAGGGGGCCTAGTCCGCGTTCATTTAAAGAAATTGTTTCAAAATTCAAAAGTCGGGATATCCTTATTAGTGAATTTTTTATAAGAAAATTTACCAGTACAGATTTGAAATGGTCTTTTTTTTTCAATTTTGTATCTACGGTCTCTTTATTGCAGAGGTCTAGGAGACCGCATATTAGTGGTAGTGTTAAAGAAAATGCACCTCACAAAACTTTTTTAGGTCGGCCTATTTCTGCTACTATGGCCAGTCACCGACGCCAGGGAGCAGTTTCACCTCACTATCCTGGAAATTTTAGCGAACGAACCCCTGCCTTTTTGTAAGAAGAGTATGTATCTTTAACGTGTTCAATATCACATGATACACGAGGCGGACATCTTTACGTGCCCAACATCGCATGGTAAACGGAACCGATGGCTTTACGCCCCCTCCGGAGGAAGGGACGTGCAGACACTCAGCTTGCTCAAATACGATGCCAGAACCTCGCTTGATGTTAATTGTACAGTATGTACTGTAAAAGCGAAAAGGGAACCCTGGTAATCGAACCCAGTACCATTGGGTCCAGAGGCACACCTTCTTACCACTAAACCACCGCTCTCACCTCAGTAGTTGAAAGTGAGAAAAATAAGTCAAACTGAAGCCAACATCCTTGGATTGATAACAGGAATGTCAGTATCATGGAAATCTTCGAGCATTCCGAAACTCCGCAAGTACTACGAAACACCAGACTACCCCCTCGAGCAAGCAGTTACAGAGAATACTCTTTCCTGGATTAGCCCTCTTCTACAACAAGGTGCAGTGTTTGGTGCAGTTATATTCGGAGTAATGTCCTATAAACTAGGCAGAAAAATCACTATAACCTGTATAGGAGTTCCATTTATTATCGCATATATCCTATTAGTCTTCTCATGGGACCCTTATCTATACATAGCTGGTAGGGCCATCGCAGGTCTCTCAGTTGGTGGTACATTTATGGTACTACCTACTTATATTGGTGAGTTATGCCATCAGTTTCATAGAGGAAGACTTACCTCATCAACAACATCATTCACCTTCTTTAGATTGTTTTTGTCATACTGTATAGGACCATTTTTGAAAATCACCATCAATAACCTGATAATACCTTCAAGAGCTGCACTGTTTATACCGCTGTTTGTGTAGCGCCAGAAACACCCTATTATCTTCTTTCAGTGAATAGATTCGGTGACGCCCTCAAGTCCTTCACCAAATTGAGGGGATACGACGATCGAGGAATATCGAAAAAACTAGAATATTTCATATGATGTTAACATAACATCTATGTATGTATATTTAGATATTTATGATACAAAATAGCATATATTCATATCAGCAAAGTCAGCCTAATTGGAAATCAATTATTTCTCAACAACAAAAAAGCAGTCAGCTGTTTATATCAGTATGGGCGATGTACTTTTACGTCAATTCTCATGACGACTTACACGTCGGCAAACATATCTCCGATAATAATTAATCCGTCAGTGTACATGCCATTAGCAGTAACCCGGCAGACCAGCTAACCATTGATTTTATACCTTCGATATGTAATCATTTGCTGGAGAGCTTTTCTGTGTGCCTGTCACTTAGTATATCTTTTGGTATTCTAGTTACATGCTTGGATATATCAATGTATGTTATCTGATACGTTATCAACATACCTATTAGTGTTATCTACGAAACATTATATATTAGATCGCTATTAAATTATTGCTTCTGCGTAACTGTTTTTACTTGAATCATATTTAAATAAGTACAATCTGGATCACAATACAATATTCGGAGCTTAAGATCGTTTGGCTTACAAAGCTAGCGTCATCAGAGGGATGAATAAACGTGAACACTCCGATGACGCTAACTTTGTTAGCGAAATGTTAATCAGGCCTAAAAACTGTATTTCGATAAATTGGGTTGTCAAAATTGTACTTACCAGTGCCCATCACAGGCTCCAATCTCACTCAATCATATTCTCAAAATTATAACACTATTGTATACAAATAATTTACTTATATATATATATATATATATATATATATATATATATATATATATATATATATATATATATATATATATATATATATATATATATATAAGTCTAGGGATATTTTTAAATAATACAAAAAGGGAACAAATTGATTTTGGAATTGATCAAATTGCACTCACGGTGTATGTATTTAACCAGTCACTCAATATAAAACCATCTGTTAAAAAAAAGTTAAAATGATATCAAAATTGATAAACCCGATATATGATAAAAGTAGAATTTTTATATGTGCCGTTGAATTTGGATTGGAATTCAATCATTCTTCAGTTGTTGCTTAATAGCTGCATTTAAAATATTGTGTTTTACCACGGAACGGCGACATTTAGCTTTAGACGAAATGAATCAAGCGGTATGCCTTCTTCAAGCGGACATGCGGCTGAATGAAGTATCTGCGCAAATGGGTGTTTCCCAAAGTGTGATAAGTCATTTATGGAGGCGTTTTAGATAAACTGGCGGTCCGGCCGAGCAACATCCAGGACGAGGACGCTCTACGAAGGTAGATCAGGTTAGATTTTTATGTTTAACTGCCAGAAGGCAGCCTACAATTACGGCACCTGAAAAGGGCGAATAATCTAACCATTAGCCGAGATACTGTCAGAAATCGTCTTCAAGAAGCAAACCTCTCTAGTAAACGTCCACTCTGATGTTCACCTATTTCCACAGGCAATCGCGCTGCAAGATTGGATGGGTGTCAAAATTATCTGAATTGGACTGCAGATAACTGGGCTACAGTTTTATTCACAGACAAATCAAGGTTTGATTTCCACTCGGATTCCCGTCGAATAAGGGTGTGTAGACGATCTGAAAATGTGGTACTCTTAAGACATATTCAGGAAGTGTACACAAACAGAGCTGGTACAATAATGGAATGGGGAGGAATAATTATTGGCGGCAGAACAGGACTCGTTTTTTCAAATCGCTTCCTAACAGCTCTGCTCTATCTGGACAGCATTGTTCAGCCATCCATTTGCGCTGTTGGTCAAAACTTCCACCTAATGCATGATAATACCCGTGTACATGCCGCATGCAGCATAACCAACTGGTTGGATAACGCGGGAAATAAAGTTTTACCATGGCCAGCACAATCCCCGGGCCTGAATCTGATAGAGCAAGTCTGGAATATGCTTCAACGAAGAATTACTCCACATACGGACAACACTCATAATGTGTTTACATTCTTAGGAGCTTCTGACAGCAGAGTAGGCACGTTTACCAAAAGAAGACCTTGACAATCTCATTTTTTCTATGAGCAATAGATGTAGAGCTGTAATTACTCAACATGACGGTCATACTTTGTATTATACTTTTTCTCACATGCTCGGAAGTTCTTGAAAAATTCTTAAAATAGTGGCTTTCAGTATATATATATATATATATATATATATATATATATATATATATATATATATATATATATATATATATATTAATAATATTATAGGTTTTTTGAATAAAACATTTCATTTTATGTTATATAAGACACTCACTTATACCATACATTTTTTGTTTTCTTCTTAAGTCATAGCAAAAAAATACCTACATTTAAAAATATATCCCTATATTTTCCGATGTATATATATATATATATATATATATATATATATATATACATATACACATATACAGGGTGTTTCACCGGTAACCGTACGGTCTCTTTTGTGTAAACGGCATTATGCAGGTCAACTACATTTTAAAAATATTTTTTAGTATACAGGTCTTCCAAGAAAGGGTGGCGCATCAAAGCTATGTTTTTTTCTTATAGAACAGCCTATGTTTCACGGCAATTCTGAATTCCACGCAAAAATAAGATCCACTTCTATAAGGGTTCCCTATACGTATCTATGGCGGTTTTTAAGATATTTTCATTTTTCGATGTTTGTGAAGGATTAAAAAAATATATTTACGTACAAGAAAAAATTTTGTAGAAAACTTATTTTGAAACCTGAAATATTAGGATCATTGCTCTATCACCTAATGCATTTGACAGTTTTGAATAGTTTACAGAGTGCTCAAAGTATCCTGGTATTTTATGGGTACATTTAACTACAATTATCTTGGTTATTTTAAATACAACACATTGTATTTTATTTATTCATCACTTTGCCATTTTTATTTTCTTTAAAACTACTATAACATTGTATATACCTAATTGTTAAGATTTTGATGTGAAGTACAATTTTGCCAAACTTATCCTAATTTTCTCTACAATCAATGTTTAAATGTGCCATTGCAAGACAAATTATTGTTCTCAGAGGATTTGAAAATTCCCATCTACTTATTTGTAAACTTTATATTTCTCTAATTTCTCTCTGTTTGTGAAAGGAGTGAGTTCGTCATTTATTATATTTCGTTTTTATCAAAACTAATATACCATTTATTTGTCATCCTTCGTGACAGTTTTTTTCAAAGAAATTTTAACTTGGAAAATACTAAAAAGTAGTAAGATGAATGAAGTAACCGTTACTTGCTACGTATTTAGAATATTTAGTTTGAGCGTACAATGAGTGCAGTTTGGAACCTGTGCTGAGCACTGATAAGTACAATTTGGAGAACCTAATTGATCACAATACAGTTTTTAAACCTGACGATTGTTTCGCTAACAAAGTTAGCGTCATCAGAGGGATAAATAAACTATCCCTCTGATATGATAAATAGTTTGTTTATCTTTTAAGTGAAGATTGGAACCTGTGATGAGTACTGATAGTTTATTTATCACCATGATGACGCTAACACTGTTATCGAAACGATCGTCAGGTCTAAAAACGGTATTGTAATGGGTTCTCAAAATTGTACTTATTGAGCGTACAATTTTATAAATAAGAAAATATTATAAGTATAAAACAGTTTAATAGAAATACATAAACAAACGAAAACAAGGTACTTATATCAAACCTTAGGAACATTATTGAAAATAGGTCAGTAACATTAGAATACAGAATCTTTACTAAACCAAGTGCTCGACATGATGTCCATCTAGGTGAACACAACGCCTGATTGGGTCCTCAAAAGATCTTCTAACATTACACAACATGTTTGGTGTGATAAAGGCAAAAGCGGTCGTCATTTTTAATTACATACCATCGGCAGTTATTGGAGGAGTACTGTATAAAATATTTTAGCGATAACCCCCACATAAAGAAGTCGATGGGGGTTAAGCCTGGGAATCTATCAGGCCACCGAGAGGGACCACCTCTGCCTATCTATTTATTTGTAAATTTTGTAACTAGATAATTTCTCATTATGCCTGTAAAATGAGCCGACGCGCCATCTAATTGAAGCCATATTCTTACTCGGATGGTGAGAGGCAAATGTTTCAGAAGCAGCCAAAAATCACCATTAATGAAGTTAAAAAATGTTTGTCCATTCAGATGTCCATAAAAAAATAAGGCTCAACAACAAAATTGCCGATACTGTCGTGTGTGTGCTTTTTGACTTCCAAAGCTTTAAAAAAGTCTAGTTTACGTTTGTCATTACAAAAATGCAGTGGTTGTATGCGGCTTTTTACTGTAGGTCTATGTTCAGTTTTAATAATATGTTTTGTAAATGTAGATTTGTCAGCGTGTTCTTTGTATAGGGTGTTAAAATTTATAGAAGTTTGACCTATGTAGATTGCGTTACAATGTCTACAAGCGAATTTATAAACTCCAGTAGTTAGCTATGTTAATACACCTAATCATAAGATAGCAAGAAAACTGGTTTCACTTATTATAGAATACAATTACATTCCAAAATACTCAGTTAAGAATTCCTATGAACTTACACAAAAATTAAATAAGTTAATTATTCCCACAAATAGTAAATTAGTCTCATTTTGTGTTTGTAGCATGTATTCTAAGACACCCCCTAGAGAATGTTTACCTCTATTAGAAAACGTTTTAATAGAAAAGAACGTAAATGTCATTAAAAGACAAGAAATAATGAATCTCTTTAACGAATGTATAAAACAAAACTATTTTAAATTTATTGATAAAAATTATATGCAAAATGAAGGTCTGCCCATGGGTAGTCCGTTGTCACCTTTATTAGCCAATATATTAATGGAAAACTTAGAAAACCAAATTTTAACATCAGATTTTTCGCATAATATTGTCTTTTGGTACATATACGTAGATGATATTTTAACATGTTTTCAAGGTAGTCATACAGAATTAAATGAATTTTTAAATTTTATTAATAACTTTCACACAAATATTAGGTTTACTTTAGAAGAAGAAGCTAACGGTTGTATAAAATTTTTAGACTTAACGATTAGAAAGTTAGAAAATAATTCACTTAACTTTTCAATATATAGGAAACCAACTTACACTAACATAACCATACCATACGATTCATTTCACCATTTTCACAAAAGCTGTCAGCCTACCATTCTATGATACATCGTGCATTTTCAATATCTATGCCACAAAACAATTTTGAAAGAGAAATTTCAATAATTAAGCAAACAGCATTTAATAATGGCTACTCTGTTAAAATAATAGATAAAATGATCGAGAGAAAAGAATACAAATTAGCGATTAATTTAATTGATCCAAATATTAGAGACAAAAAAGACAACAGATACGTTTTGATAACTTATTTTGGAACCATTTCAAAAATTTTAAATACCTGTACAAATACAAAGGTAGCTTTTAAATCTTACAACACGACGCGTGATTTGCTATTTGACGGGAAAGAAAAATCTTGTTTCCTGACAAAAGCTGGAGTTTATAAATTAGCTTGTACACATTGTAACGCAATTTACATAGGTCAAACTTCTAGAAATTTTAACACCCGATACAAAGAACATATTTTTGCATTTAGAAATAACCACTCTAACAAATCAACATTTGCAAAACATGTTAGTGTTACTGAACATAGACCTACAGTAAATAACCGCATACAACCACAACATTTTTGTAATGACAAACGTAAACTAGACTTTTTTGAAGCTTTAGAAGTCAAAAAGCACACACACACGACAATAGCTGCCTTGAATATTCTTCTTTCTAATTAAATAAGCCAAAGAACATAAAATTAACTATTCTTCCAAAAAAGTTGTAATAAGATAATGAGTTGATGTATGTCGATACTTACGTTGTATAGAAACTGCTTTATTACTGTTATTGTTTAGTTATTTTATTGTTGTAACTGTTATTATAGTTATTATAGGCTAGTTATATTTTTATGTTAAATATTGACATACATCACGTAGACATTTCGAAAGCGTCATATGTCATCTGTGTTTCATTTCATTTTCAATTTGATGAATCTTTTGATCAAAACATCAAGAGCTATACGTCTCATCGGCGACCCTACCCTCACCCAAAGACTGTCATCCCTTGCCCACGGACGTGCCGTTGGTAACCTCTCTCTCTCTCTCTCTCTCTCTTATAGATGTCTTCACGGGCACTGCTCAGAGGAGCTTTCTTCCACAGTTCCTCCACCTGCTGCCCCCAACAGATCTACCAGGGGAACAGAGCAAATGCACCATTTTACTGTCCAGGTCACCAGATATAGAACATCTTGTTATGCCTGCTCTTTTGTTCCGAGGACTGCAAAGTTGTGAAATTCCTTGTCGGCACATGTTTTTCCTTCTCCTTCGAACCTCCAAACCTTCAAGTCCAGAATGAACAAGTTGCCTCTTTACTCCTTGTCGACACCCACGGTACGATAGCATTTAGGCTGTAAGCCCTCGTGGTGTGTTGTTGAAATATATTTAAAAAGATCATAATATAGCAACATATCTTTATTTGCAGTTGTCATGATTTCGTACTAATTCATTTTTATCTGTCTGAGAATGCTATCAAGCAGCGAAACTAGTCACAGAAATGTTGAAGAACATCCTAGAATTCATAAGGGCCTCTTGCTCCAGTTAGCTTACGCGCTAGCTACGCCCTTCACATACAGAAACGAAACTCAACAGTGAAGCCAGAGAAGTAGTCTCCAAGTCTGTATGTTTTATGGACCAGTTTCACCAAGTAAGGGCAACAACAATCAATGAACTAATTTTTATTCTTGAGTTCCCGGAATATTGTCGCCAGGTTTTCAAAAATTATAAATTTATTACAGTTGCTGAGGTTTATTTACTCAAGCTAATGTGTAATGTATTTAAGAAAATAAATAATTTGCTCTACAATTATAATTTTCATACCTAAGCCAAACGCTTTAGGGATAATATAGGTATATCTCAATAAACTTTATAATTAATTTTATGAAAAATCGCCGTTGTATGCGCATTCTTATTATTTTAATTTAATAACTAACCATAATAGGGATTGTCACATTTGGGTGCAATTCCGGAGGGAGTTCGAACAGTGCTTTTATTTTGTTGATGAGTTTCAAAAGCTGTTAAAATCATCATAGTTGTTGTCATATCTCTTAATATTAGTCTTTTAGTGAATTTTCGTAGAAAAAATTCACTAATGGGGAGATCCCGACATTTGAAAACATTTTTGCAAATGAGCGCGAACTAGGACCCCTAGAACCCATATCCAGGGTAAGTTTCAATTTCTATATGTATATATATATATATATATATATATATATATATATATATATATATATATATATATATATATAAGTGTGTGTGTTTGTGTATCACACCGATAACTCAAAAAATGATCGGCCGATTTTGATAAAATTTGGCATGTACCGTCCTTTTGTAAATGGCTTGTATAAGTTTGTTAGTCAAGAAAATCGGAAGAGGTTTTTTGGGAAAATTTTGAGTTTTCATTTGAAAAAAAAATTATCTCAAAAAATAATGGGCCGATTATCTTAAAATTTGGCATGTATCCACCTTTTGTAAATGGCATGGATAAGTTCGTTAATCAAGAAAATCGAACGAGGTTTTCCGGAAAAATTTTGAGTTTTCATTCAAAAAAAATTTTATCCCAGAAAATAAAAAAGCTATGATATCCAAATTTGGTAGGTAGGTTTACGATATAAAAAGTAAACTCTAAACCAAAATTTAGATTTCTATGTTACAAGAAAAAAAATTATAATAAATTTTTTTGTGCCAGATCATTTCTATGAAAATTCATTACCATAACGCACTTGCTGCGTCCAGGCTTTTTTGTGTCTTATTTCTGATTTGATACTGCTATGGTGTGTAACTATTTGTATTTGTCAGAATATTTTAAATATTAAATTTACTTATTAATTCCAATTTTCTATATTTTATTGACCTGTCTGTCTGAAACATGTATCAGCTCAAAACAATAATGTATGTAACTATCTGTCTATCCATCTCACATCTGTAATATGTTTGCCGAAATGTAACTTCATATTCTCAGAGCTATGCCATGTAATATCCATTGTAACTCTCATTGCTACTGATACACAGTATAGTCATCCTGCCACAAACCACCGTCCACCAGCGAATGTTAATATTTACCAGTGTCTAGTTACAAATCCTGATATTGAAATGTCAACAACGAGTAAATACTCAGCATCATACTGACTTTCGGTCTAATTGGAAATTTCAATCAAACCAATCGGAAATTGCTATCGACTATCTCTATCACTTTACGCTTCACAACTCGTACGTGAGTTTCATTTCAAAGCTTCCTCAATTTACTGATCTCTGCAAAATATCAACGTCAACGCGACCTTATTCCTGAAAGCTATCAGCAGGTGTGATTGGATTTAGTGAAAGTATATATTTTGTACTATCTTCATCTACTTAAGTGGGTAAACTTTATGTGGTATTGGATTAAATTACATTTTTGTGGATATAAAACAGTGTCGGTAGATAACGCGTTTTGTGATGAGTTTAAAAACTTAAAGATAAACTTACTTATGTTTTTCCTAAACCTGCTTATTTCCAAATGGCGGCTAGTTTTTGATAAAAATTTTCGTTATTATAATAATATAATATAATATGTTTATTCGCACCATCACTACATACAAAATGTGTAGAACACGTCAACATTTAAAAAAAAAACATAAAAACACAGGAATTACAATTCAAAAAAAACTATACAATTACGATATTGATTACCAAGAGCTACAACTTGTCAGCTAAAAAATACTCAATATTATAATAGGCCTTTGCCGCCAGAATATTATTCAGTGTCTTTCTCGTCTTTGCAGGTGGAAGCTCCTTTATCTGCACCGTCAGTTTGTTGTACATCTTTAGGGACTGCACCACAGCACTATTGTAAACAATACTTTTTGTAGTTTGTGGCGCAATTAACTGATCCTTTAAACGTGCTCTAGTGTTGTATTGATGCTGTTGTTCACAATCTGGAAACAAACTCCGGTTTTCCCTAACAAAACACGCACATTCCAATATATACAAACTTGGCAAGGTAAGTATTCTGTTGTCAAGGAATGTTTTCCTACACGAACTCCTATAATTGAGATTAAATATGCTGCGGATACAAGCCTTTTGGAGCCTAAAGATTGTACCAGCTTCTATGGAATTCCCCCAGAACATTAGTTCATATCGAAGCCTTGAGTTCACATATGCGTAGTACGCCTCGAGGCCAGCACTAATACTACTATAATCGCAGGGCATAACTAAAGGCTGACAGTTTATATGCCAGATAGCCAACATGAGCCCTCCAGTTCAACTGAGAATCAAGCTTCAAGCCCAAAAACTGAACATCATCCTGCGTGCTCAGCGATTCTGAGTTGAATTTCAGCGACAACTGGTTACCCCTAAAATAGTTAAATGAGATTAAATTTGTTTTGGTCACATTCAATTGTAAGTCCATTCTATTGTACCACTGTTCCAGAATTCTCAGTGATTGTGATGCCTCATGAATTAGATCACTATCTGAAGGAGCTCGCGAAACCAAAGATGTATCGTCAGCAAACAGGGTTGTCTTATGGGGCAATACTTCAGACAGTTCGTTAATATAAAGTAAGAACAAGACTGGCCCAAGGATTGAGCCCTGAGGCACACCTTGTTCTATAGTCTTCCACTCAGATGCCAGAAATACCCCTGTCCTGTAACCATTAAAGGCCACACATTGTTTCTAGTCTAATATGTATGACTTCATTAAATTCGGCGAGACTCCCCTGAAACCTAGAAATTCCAACTTAAGAGCAGGATTCAAAGTGGTAGTTGTAGAAATATCCGTGTGGGGGGCTACTGTATCAATACTTGAATATTTTTAAATTATTAGCATTGCTCAGAACCATGAGACATAACGTGTTTATTCAATAGGTATAACTCCAATCGCCTAGTAACAAAGATTTATGAATGAAAGAGCAATTGACATTGTGTGTATCCTAGGTTGCTAGGTGACGCATAAATTACTTAGCAACGTGAGCCGTAACTTAGTAACCTACATTCCTTTGTCAATTTACAAAGATCCGTATTATAATATTATCACTGCATAAACTCATTTTAATTCTACACCGCGAACTAAAAATTTGACATCCCTTCCTTCAAAACTGACAGTAAACGGAACCAATCAAATACGACGAAACATGTGGCGCGAGTTTCAACCTTCTCATAATAAAGTTCGAAGAGAGAAAGCAAAGATTTACTGTTTATAATTCTGAGCGATTCCATAATGTTTAGTATCATGTAACTAATAAGTAGGTATTCTAATGCTTGTAAATTTTAGTTGTTATTATTAAGGCGTCAAATTAATAAATCAGAAAAAACCTAAAACAACATTGTAAACATTACATTTCCCTATTCTAATTCATAATCAGATGGATTAAATGTAAGCAATACCCTTATACCCTTATGTAGTATGTAGACATCAGTTTTAAATGAGGTTGTACTCTAGTGTTTGATAGAATATGCGTTTCATTTTATATTTGACGAATACATAATTAATATATATTGTAACAGGCATCTTTTTTATTTTATTTCTTTTAATTGCATCTAGAATTTTAAAAGTTTTCCAATGATATTTGTTCCAAACCGTGTTAACGTTTTGGCGCATATGCAGTCAATACTTTAGAGTCAGATGATTATAAAACCAACCTGATTGGCATAACTACTCTAACATTCTTTTTAGCTGTTTGTTTTTAATTTTTGACACGAAAATACATTAGTTATTAGTTTTTTGCAAATATTTATAGACAATTCTATTTATACACTCTTGTTTCATTTATTTTTTAAACGCATTTATTTTGAAATTGGCGGTCATCTAAAATCAGAGAAATGTTTCTTGGCTTATTATAGTTAGGATATAATTTGTTTAAAAATATATTTGATGAAGCTATAAATGACTTGATTTCAGCACTTCACTCATTCCGATCTTCATAAGCAATATAGCCCATTTGTCGAAACGTCGAGATATCAATAATTTCAATAAGTTTTAAGCGGGTCCGCCACAGAACCTACACTATTTCACACATTCAAAACAGGAATATATATATATATATATATATATATATATATATATATATATATATATATATATATATATATATATATATATATATACATGTATCGCAGTTGTTTAAAAAACTCTTTTTTCTTTTGAAAGCTCACGCAGTAATAATTATTATATATTACTGCTTCGTCAGTCACTGAAAGGAAAGAATACAAGTAAAAATTCAATAATTATTATAGAAAGGTACAAAATACTGTCTCAATTTCTTGTAAGTTGTTTTGTACATTCCTATATTAATTATTGTATCGTTACATGTACCTATTCTTTTCAGCGATTGGGGAAGCAATAAACCAATTGCGAAGGCTTTCAAAAATAATTTTTAAATATCTGATACTCGCCAGTGAATAACACAATTTATTTCCTAATATAAAATTCAGCTACGAAATATCTCATTATATAGGTATATACTTATATATACATACATATATATATATATATATATATATATATATATATATATATATATATATATATATATATATATATATATAAACATATAAAAATTGAAACTGACCCCGGATATCTGTCCTTTTAGGAAAATTTGTAATGATTCTAAATGTCTTAAAAATATGTAGTTCTTAGCAGTATAACACATCTTTACAATTATGGGGATTTATTTGTAAGTAGTCGCTTTTGCTTTTTCACAATAGTTTTTTATTTTTTAATAAAATTTGTTTGTGTAGCTTATCGAGATTCAGGATAGAGCCCATTGATACTGTCTCGAGGAATAGTTAGCGGTATCAAAAATATTTTAAATCATAAGAATTTTTTTTAAATGCATGTTTTTCTGCTTTTCGGTTTTTTTCTACGTTTTTTTGTCAGGTATAGGTTAGGTAAGGCTCCGGGTCAGGTCAGGATCAGGTCAGGTCGGGTTGGGTCAGGTTAGATCGTTCAGGTCTGCTTCGTAGAGTGTTTAGTGCATAAACAACATAAAAAATGGTGTCCCTTCAACTCCCAAAAAGCTGCGGGGGACTAGGAGCAAATATACGTGGTGCAGGGGAAAAACATATTTAGGAGGAAGTGTTGATACAAAAAGTGAAAAAGGCTGCTTATAGAGGTCGAACTAAGTTGTTTTTACTGATTTTTCCTTTATATTTCCTTCTCCGCCGAGCATCCCTATTCACTCCGGGTCCCGTAACTTTTGGAGGGGTTGATTCCACAACATCTCTCTTGTTGCTTATGCACACATTTAGTCTTTTAAGTATGTTTCTTGAAAGATTTTTCAGAAATCACGTATGCGGATCATCTGCATAATTACCCTTAAATATTTTTTACTTGCACAAAAGAAAGAAATTAGTTTTTGTGGATTATATTTATTACTGCATCCATACGCACCAGCAAGATTAACCATTTTTTAAATCTAAAAAAAAAAAAGGTCCAACCACTTAAGTCGCGGAAGCCAAAAAAGTCTGAACGCAACAAGTGCGTTATGGTAATCAATTTTCATTAAATGCTTCAAATTTAAATAACTCAATTTTCTATGAACCTAGAAGGTTGAATTTTGGCACGTGGTAAGGCCTTTACCAAGACAACATATTCACATAAATTTCATCAAAATAGCTTTTCTCCGTGCTACACTTTGTAATTTTGTAATTTTCGGTGATAAACGTTTTTTTCGAAAGAAAACTTAAAATTTCCCGGAAAAGCTGGTCCAATTTTCCTGGCTAACGAAATCATCAAAGCTATTGATAAAAAATAGATCCTTGCCGAGTTTCATCACAAACGATTTTTGAGTGTGGACATACACACACAATATAGATATATATATATATATATATATATATATATATATATATATATATATATATATATATATATATTTATATATATATATATATATATATATATATATATATATATATATATATATATATATATTATAAACATATAAAAATTGAAACTGACCCCGGATATCTGTCCTATGGGTCCTATTTCGCGGTCATTTGAAAAACGGTTTGTGAAGTCTCACCATATATATATATATATAACTCTCCATTTGAATTTAGTTAATTTTTCCTAATAAAAATTAATTAAAAGAAGAAACGGATAGGGCCGGAATCGAACCAGCATCGTCCGCTTGAGATGTAAAGTACTCTTCCAATGAGCTACCGACGGTTTGCAATAAACGAATTCTTTACGTTGTATTTACAGATACGGCACCTTACTGTCAGGAAATTTGTATCTGAAATTAAATGTAAGTGGCTAGCTAAATAGCAAATTGCAGAATTGATTGATTTATTTCGCCGATCGTTGAAACATATTCGAGTGTAGACTCTTTTGGTCTTAAATAACATTCAAATGTTACTAATGGCATGTAGTCTCTGTTCATTATTGTTTATATTAAAACAAAATAATAATTTTAATGGCCTAGTTGCGATAATGTACATAAGTGCTTCTTATTTTTAAGTTTAAACATGCAAAAAACAAACTGGTTTGAAATCATTTCCATAGAAACGCGTGAGCCGATTTTGTTTACAATATTTATTTAATTTGCGTAACCTTTAAGATGATTTGACACATTTATGAATGAAAATGAAATGCTTTCGTGGAATCACATTTTAAGTGCGCCATCTTTTAGAAAATAGCTGGTCTACAGATGGTGCTGAAACGCGCTAGTTTGACAAGACATATTGACTAAATAATTAAGGTATGTCATATTTTACATTTCACTTTGCATTACGTTTTTATTTGGAATCCAAAAGACCTGAAATTTAAGAAACTTATTCTTGGATACCTAATCTAGGCAAAGAGTGATTTTGAGCAAATTCTGTGACAAAAAATTGTCAAATCATGGTTTGGCAAAAACGTTGTATTTTCGTTATAAACGAAATATTTGCTTACAAAAATCTTTATTGCCTTCCTCAAACCTCAATCTAGCTATTATGTACTATATTTTCAGTCTAAGGCTTTAATTGGGACAGTTCAACAAGCTACAAATATAGTGTATTTTAAACATTTTATTGAACCCCCCTCTTAACTAACAGTGTGTTGTGGGACACGCTATCAAAAGCTTTAGATAAATCCAGCATCATACACATTGTGCTTTCACGCTTATTTAGTCCCACTGTAATTTCCTAGATAACTTGAAATATTGCCCTGTTAGTTGACCTTTTCTTAATATACCCATTTTGATTCTCACTAAATATTTTGTGTTTCTCTAGAAAAGCCACTATTCGCTTACATAGAATTTTTTCTATTATTTTTGCTATATTAGAAATTAGTGAGATACGTCTATAATTGGTAAGTAGAGATATGTCCCCACTCTTATGTATCAGAATCACTAGTGAGTTTTTCAGGTCATCCGGAAACAATCCCTGAGCCAGGCATAAGTTAATGATATGTGCTAACGGCTTGACTAAAACATCAGCACATTCTTTCAGCAGCCTTACTGGAATCTCGTCAAAACCTACTGAATTGGTGCTTCTAAGTTCAAAAATTGTATTGTACACTTCACTTTCATGGGTAGGGTAAAAACATTGTGTCATTAACATATTAAATTTTATCTTTTGCTAAAGCATTGCTGGTGTTGAGGTTTTTACACACGTTGATCAGATATGTATTATTATGTATATATTTATACATTCAAAATCGAAGATGAAAACTACCTTTGAATATTTCTTTTAAAAATGTCAGATCTATAGTCACATTTATCGATGGAGAGGTTCATTAAGTTATACGTATGGAGTGTTATAGGGTATGTAGCAGAAATCTGGACTTTGAATAAGCAGGACATGACCAGAATGGAATAAATTGAAATGTCAACATGGAAAAATGGTCTAGACGCAACAAGTGTGTGTGTTTTGTTTCTTTAACGTCGCTCTATTTCCGCCACTATGGACAATCACCGGCGTCAGGAAGCAGTTTCACCTCACTATCCTGGAAGTTTTGCCGAACCTCTGCCTTTCTGTATGGAGGGTAGCGATTTTTAACGTGCCCAACTTCGCATGGAAACAGGACCGACGGCTTTACGCCTCCTCCTAAGGGAGGAACGTGCAAACATTCAACTTGCTCAAATACAATGCCACAACTTCGATTGATGTTAATTGTACAGTATGTACTGAAAAAGAGAAAGGAGAACCCCTGGATCGATCCTAGTATCCTTCAGTTCAGAGGCACACGTTCCTACCACTGACCCACGGAGGCTCTAACGCAGCAAGTGCACATGCAGATTTCAGGCAATATTTTCCATCCATGACCACATCAGTTTCAAAATATTTGTTTTTAAACACACATATTGACGTTTCAGATCGCCATTTTGATATTTTCAGAAGAAAAACTATAGATTTTATTTAAAGTAATTTTCCTCGTATTTATTGACTGTTTTCAGTAAAGAAATGTAATATTTAATAGATTTAGTTTTTAAAAAAAATATTTTGATATTTTGCTCTCCTCTGGCCTTCAGGGATACAAACATTTTTTTCATTAAATGCTTATAACTTTTTTCTTCTTTTTTAACTTACAGATCTAAATTTTAATTAACTACAGTTTTTTTAATGATTTAAAAAAAAATCACTAATGAAGAGATCCCGACTTTTGAATTTTGAAAAAGAGTTCTTCAAATGAGCGATAATTAGGCGCCCCTAGAACACCTATCCGGTGTCAGTTTCAATTTATATATATATATATATATATATATATATATATATATATATATATATATATATATATATATATATATATATATATATATATATATTTGTGTGTGTGTGTGTGTATGTATCACACCGACAACTCAAACACTAATGGGCCCATTTTAATTAAGTTTGGTTAATAACTTCCTTTTGCAAGTGGCTTGGATACGTTCATTACCCAGGAAAATCCGGCGAGGTTTTCCCGGAAAATGTTGTGTTTTCTTTCGAAAAAAATTTATATCCCCTGAATTAACAAAGTAAGGGCAACCAAATTTGGTTCGCGGGTTCATATCGTTATAAGTAAGTTATCTACCAAAATCTAGCTCTGTAGGTTAAAGGACAAAAGAGTTACAGCCATTTAAAAAAAAGCGATTTAAAACGTCAAAATTGGTAATATTTAGGCAATGAACCTGAAACTAATATGAACTATGGAAAGAAAATGTCTCAGGAAGAATGTTTTACAAAGCCTGAAGTCTTAGTTTCAATCGTCACTGTCCTTCATTTTACTAAAATCTTCCCAGAAAATTAATTTCAAATAGACCCTTTCTCTGATGCTTTGGCAGTAGTGTTGGCTATAGTGTTTATCGTTTAATGTTATATCATTTTTGTCGAATTTTCGTAAAAAATAATTAAAGTTCAATATATCCGTTATTATGCAAGGTACGAAAAAAATTGTATACATTAATTATAGGGTGTCTTGAACTACATCTTAAAAAATATTTCTACAATTACAGGGTGGCCCATAAGTCGTTGGTGATTCAAATTTTCTTCTTTTTTTCAATCGAACACGCCTTATGTTATTGCATTTTTGCATTTTCCATCGAAATATAATACATCTTTGTAAGAAAGAATTTTCATTAAATATTTCAAATTTGAATAGCTCAATTTGCTATTAACCTATAAGGTTGACCAGGAAACCTGTTTTTTTCGGGAACAATTTAAGTTTACTTTCGGAATCTTTTGTACATTTTCAAACAATGAACTTATTTTAATGAAACATGGCACATTGTTTTATCTTATGGGTTATACTGGTAACCAAATTTGATGCCTGTTTTCTTAAAAAAAAAAAAAACATATTTGCTATTAAAAATATTTTTATGAAAATTCACTACCGTAACGCACTTGCCGCGTCCAGACTTTTTGCAATAGAAACGTGCGTAACCAATTTGGTTGCTATACTTTTGTTATTTACTAATATAGAGAAATTTTCCGAAAGAAAAGCAACATTTTTCTAGAAAACTGGTCCGATTATCCTTGTTAATAAAATTATCCAAGCCGCTTACAAAAGGAACAGGTCATACTTCGTGTTAATTTAAAGCATTTTACATTAGCAGTTTTTTCGAAGACATAAGATAATTTGAAGAGAAGATACACTAATATATATTTTTTTGTCTAACGAAAGGATTCCTTCCGACTGCTTGCAAAGTCGCTAGTTTAGTTCCTGTGCCAAAAACCCGTGTGCAGATCTTTTTATTTATATTATTTAGTTTTAGAAGAGTTGTTAAAAATGAATAACATACATGAAAAGGTCTGCAAAGAATATTTAACTTTGAGAAACGGGTGTATTAAACAAAATACAATGAATTTTTTGAACAAACCCAAGTCACGGCAAGAGGCAACCATCTCTGTCCCTTATTAACAGAAATATTTATCAACAAGATTGAGGAAACAATAGAAACACACCCTTTGTGTGTGTTTGTATTGTTTAGATATGTACATGATATTATAGTTTGTTTTAGAGGTACCAATAGACAATTGCAAACTTTTGAAAATTTTCTAAATTCTCTACATATCAAAATTTAATTTACAACAGAATAGAAGTAAACAAATTAATTAACTTTCCAGACTTTACCATCACCAGGTTAACCAATAACTTGATTTTTCTATTTTAGTGAATTTTTATTTTAAAAAATTCACTAATCCAGAGGTATCGATGGTGATATATATATATATATATATATATATATATATATATATATATATATATATATATATATATATATATATATATATATATATATATATGTATGTAGGTATCTAACCGATAACTCAAAAAATAATTAACCGATTTCGATGAAACTTGGCATGTGGCTTTCTTTTATTAATTGATTGGATGAGTTCGTTATCCAGAAAAATCGGACAGGGTTTTCCGGGAAAATTTTGAGTTTTCTTTAAAAAAAAATTTTTCTCCGAAAATTACTAAGCAATTTTACTGGCATTTTATGCATGTGTTGCCTTGGGAGAGGCCTTACTATGTACCAAAATTGAACTTTTTAGGTTTATATAAAATTGAGTTATTAAAATTTTAAATTTTCTTTCGAAAAAATTTTTTTCTTCGAAAATTAGCTACCTGTTTTAATGAAATTTGGTGTATATGTTGCCTTAGGAAAGACCTTACTACGTACTACAACTAAACTTTCTAAGTTTATAGAAAATTGAGTTATTCTAATTTGAAGCATTTAACAAACATTCACTACCATAACGCACTTGCTGCGCCCCGAACTTTTTCATAAACCTTCTCACACTGATACAACCATACGTTATACTTCCCATCATCCATACGCATACGTAGTTGCAGCCTATAATTCAATGATACACCGGTTACTACATGTACCTTTATCCGAAGAAAATTTTCAAAAAGAACTTAATTTGATAAAACAAATAGCGGTTAATCATGGCTATAATCCAATTTTAATTGAAAATTTTATAAAGAAAAAGAAATATGCCTTAGCTTTACAAGTATTCCCGTCCACTAGAATAATAGAGAACAAATTCACATCTTTGACTTACGTAAATAAGACTATCGAAAAATTAAAACATCTATTTTCTAAATTTGGTATTACGACAGCATATAAAACCGACAAACATTTAAGCAAATACATAAAAAACAAAAAGTCTGGACGCAGCAAGTGCGTTATGGTAGTGAATTTTCATTAAAAAAATTCAATATCAAATATGTCTTTTTTTTAAAGAAAGCAGGCATCCAATTTGGTTACCAGTATGACCTATATAGTAGAAACAATTAACCATATATCATCAAAATAACCTTATGGTTTGAAAATGTACAAACATTTTTGGAAAATAAACTTAAATTATCCCAAAAAAAACTAGTTTCCTGGCCCACGAACCTTATAGGTTAATAGTAAATTGAGCTATTCAAATTTGAAGCATTTAATAAAAATTCGCTACCATAACACCCTTGTTGCGTCCCAAATTTGTTTTCTTACAAACATGCATTATAATTACGTGGTCGAAATTCGATACATTAAAGGTCAGCTCAGGACTGGCACGGATCGGGGATTTCGACTATCTTATTAAAACAAAGCATTGTTTAATCTATTTGAACTGAACAGATTTAAATGAAAACTTGCTACTATAAGGCACTTGCTTCCCGATTTTTTTTCTTACAAACATGCATTATAATTACGTGGTCTTCATTTGATACATTAAAGCTCAGCTCAAAACTGGTACGGACCGGGGGAATCCAGCTATCTAATTAAAACAAAGCATTATTTAATCCATTTGAACGGAGCACATTTTTCTGGCTAACGAACTTATCCAAGCCACTTGCAAAAGAAAGGTATTCACCAAATTTTATCCTCATCGGCGTATTATTTTTTGAGTTATCGGTGTGACACACACACACACAAATATATATATATATATATATATATATATATATATATATATATATATATATATATATATATATATATATATAAACATATAAAGTCTGAATCCGACCTCGGATTTGGGTTCCAAGGGTCCTAAATGGCACTGATTTGTAGAAATTGTTTCAAAATTCAAAAATCGAGAGCTCCTCATTAGTGCATTATTTAAAGAAAATTCAATAATAAGTCGACAGTTGAAAAATCGGATAAGTCAGGTCAAGTCTACATACGCACATATACATATATATATATATATATATATATATATATATATATATATATATATATATATATATATATATATATATATATATATATATATATATATATATATATGCGTGTCTAGAACATATAGAAGTTTTAAAAGACGCGTTGAATATAATAAATTTGATGTAAATTATGCAAGTCATTTACTAAATTATAATCATCAACTTAACGATGATTTAGACATCCTCAAATTAGGTAAAAAAGGTTTTAAATTAAATTTGTGTGAAACGGTGGAAATTAACAAACAAAAAAATACAGGAAATTTACGAAACGCTAAATTCGAATCAACTAACAATAGTCCACTATTAAACATGCTTGCAGGAAATAATAATTAAGCGAGGAGGGTTTTCTGACCTGACTATGTCACAAAAAAAACTCTGGGCGCAGCAAGTGCAGTATGGAAGTGAATTTTCATAAAAATGTTTTTAATTACAAATATATCGCTCTAATGCGAGCAGGCATCAATTTGGTTACCGGTATAACCTATATAGTAGGAACAATGTACCATATTTTATCAAAATAATTATTTGAAAATAAAAAAAATTCCGAAAATGAACTTTAAATGTTTCTGAGAAAACTGGTCTCCTAGCCAATGCACCTTAGGTTAATAGCAAATTGAGTTATTGAAATTTGAAACAATTAATGAAAATTCGCAACAAAAACGCCCATGCTGCGTTCATACAAAAATTTTCCGAAAATAAAGTTAAATGTTGATTTCCTAACCAACAAAACTTACGTTAATAGCAAACTGAGTTATTGAAATTTGAAGGATTTAATGAAAATTTGCTACCAATACGCACTTACTGCCTCCAGATGTTTTTTTCACAAACATGCATCATATTTAGATAAAAAATGTTAGAATGCAGCAACGAATTTGTTCTACGAAAATTAGCTAAAAATTATAGACCGTTAAACCATAAACTTCCATAAACCTACAGCGAAAGCATCAACTTACTAAACCGACAGCCAAAGCATAAGAGAAAGGGTCTATTTGAAATGAATTTTCTGTAAATATTTTAGTAAAATGAAGGGCAATGACGGTTGAATCTGAAACTTAAGGGTTCGCAGAACACTCTTCTTGTAACATTTTCTTTTCACAATTCATATTTGTTTTACGTTCTTTGCCTAAACATTGCCAATTTTGACGTTTTAAAGTGTGACGATTTTAATTGCGAGTTTGACGTTTTGAGGAAAACACCAAAATTTGTTGCTTTAGCTGCCAGTAACTTTTTTGTCCTTGAACTTAGAGACCTAAATTTCGGTACTTGGTTCACTCTTTATAATACAAATACGCACGCGAAATTTGGTTGCTCTCACTTTGTTATTTCCGGAAATATGAATTTTTTTAGAAAGAAAATACAAAATTTTTCGGGAAAACATGGTCCGATTTTCCTGGATAACGAACCTATCCAAGCCACTTGCCACGATATATAATATATATATATATATATATATATATATATATATATATATATATATATATATATATATATATATATATATATATATATATATATATATATATATATATATATATAACAGATCTCTTTATTAGTGAATTTTTTGCAGAAAATTTGCTAAAAAAAGAAAATTTGAATAACCAACGACTTATGCGCCAGCCTGTAATTCTAGAAATATTTTTTAAGATGTAGCTCAAGACACCCTATAAATGTATACAATTTTTTTCGTATCTTGCATAATGACGGATATATTGAGCTTTAAAGATTTTTTACGAAAATTCGACAAAAGTGATATACCATTAACCGATAAACTCTATAGTCAACACTACTGCCAAAGCATCAGAGAAAGGGTCTATTTGAAATGTATTTTCTGGGAATATTTTAGTAAAATGAAGGACAATGACGATTGAAACTAAGACTTCAGGCTTTGTAAAACATTATTCTTGAGACATTTTCCTTCCATAGCTCATATTAGTTTCAGGTTCATTGCCTAAATATTACCAATTTTGACGTTTAAAATCGCGACTTTTGACGTTTTGAGGAAAACCCAAATTTATTTTTCTTTAAATGCCTGTAACTGTCCTTTAACCTACAGAGCTAACTTATCTATAATGATGTAAACCCGCGTACCAAATTTGGTTGCCCTTACTTTGTTAATTCCGGAGATATAATTTTTTTTCGAAAGAAATAACAAAATTTTCCGGAAAAACCACGGCGGATTTTCCTGGCTAACGAACTTATCCAAGCCACTTGCGAAAGGCAGGTACGCACCAAGTTTTATCAAAATCGGTCCATTATTTTCTTAGTTATAGGTGTGACACATAAATAAATATATATATATATATATATATATATATATATATATATATATATATATATATATATATATATATATATATATATATATATATATATATATATATATATATATATATATATATATATATATATATATATATAAACATATAAAGTCTGGAACCGACTTCGGATTTGGGTTCCAGGGGTCCTAATTAGCGCTCATTTAAAGAAATTTTTTCAAAATTCAAAAGCCGGGATCTCCTCATTAGTTCATTTTTTAAAAGAAAATTTACTAAAAACACGTGGCTCCGAGTCGATACCGTTTATCTGAGAAGGCAGAAAGGTTTATTCGACAGGGACTAGGTATTGAAATTTAAAATCCCACTTTCATTTTGTAGTTGACAAAGCTGAGAACTTCAGCGAGACTGCATCTATACGTTCAATAAAATAGTTCAAATCGATTTGTTTATTTATCTAGGTTTAAAAATACATTACTCGTATAATGTAACACCACTACAAGACTGGGAATTTGCATCCAAAAAAATTTTTAACCTATTTATATACATAGTCTGAAAATCCACACAAATTTGGGAGTTTTAACCATCTCTCTTTCCGATATAGTAGAAACTTATTCATTTACCAAAACATAAATTTTGTCACAAATACAAACATTCAAACTGTTTTCAAACGGGTTAAATTTTTCCCACCAATAAATTACAGTGTTTACGCAGTACACCGGTATATCGTTTTATTTGCCTTTGGAAGATTTCCCGATATTCGGTTCCGCAGAAGCCACTGTTGTTGATTCCGGTAAATTCTGAACAGTCGTGAGCTCTGAGTATTAAGACAGTTGTTTATTCAAGATTAAAATTGGATCCCAAACAAAATCCCTTAGCCAAGATCAATATAATTCGTATGCATATTCATGCCGTCGTCGTTTCCTGATGACAATGATAAACACGAGTATACGTTACTGCTAACGGAATCTTGTGATAATATAGTTGTGGAGAATATGATTAAAATTTTTAGTTTCGTTTTATGGTTAGAAGACAAATATAGCTCATGTAATTGCTAAACAGTTTTTTAGCTGGCATTTTATCACACCATGTGAGCCTTTATATGGTATATGAACGAAAATTTGCTACATAATTGTTTTTGATCCCCTAAAGCAGCGATTCTCAAACTGTAGGGCGAACCCCTCCATGGGGGCGTGATAAAAGTAAATGGGAGCGCGAGCATATTAAAAAAACATTATATACCAAAAAAAAATACTGAAAGAAAAGCAATACAATACACCTATGCAGGATTGTTATTTAATTCACTGAAAGAAAATACACTTATAAAGGATTAAATCGGTGTTGCACAATGTATTTAATAACTAACTTATCAACATTAAATTAAAGACAAGATTAATAATTATTAGTGACTCGCTTGGACCTTTCTTCCAGAGCAAAATTTTTCGAAACGAGGTTTAATATTAGAAATTGACGCTTTAAGCTCTTTTTGTATATTTTTTCATTTGTTTTCATTTCAATAACACACCACGAGGGCTTACAGCCTAAATACTATCGTACCGTGGGTGTCAACAAGGAGGAAAGAGACAACTTGTTAATTCTAGACTTGAAGGTTTGGAGGTTCGGGGGAGAAGGAAAAACATGTGCCGGCAAGGAATTCCACAATTTGGAAGTCATCGGGACAAAAGAGCGAACATAACAGATGTTCTATGTCTGGTGACCTGGACAGTAAAAGGGTGCATTCGCTCAGTTCCCCTGGTAGATCTGTTGGGGGCAGCAGGTGGAGGAACTATGGAAGAAAGCTCCTCTGTGCAGTGCCCATGCAGATATCTATATAAGAGAGAGAGAGAGAGAGAGAGAGAGAGAGAGAGAGAGAGAGAGAGAGAGAGAGAGAGAGAGAGAGAGAGAGAGAGAGAGAGAGAGAGAGAGAGAGAGAGAGAGAGAGAGAGAGAGAGAGAGAGAGAGAGAGAGAGAGAGAGAGAGAGAGAGAGAGAGAGAGAGAGAGAGAGAGAGAGAGAGAGAGAGAGAGAGAGAGAGAGAGAGAGGTCACCAACGGCACGTCGGTGGGCAAGATATGGCAGCCTTTGGGTGAGGGTAGGGTCACCGATAAGACGTATAGCTCTCTTCTGAATGGAGTCCAGGATAGCGAGTGTAGAAGCGGCAGCAGCACCCCAGATGTGGAAGCAGTATTCGAGGTTTGGTCTTATTTGTGAAGTATATAAGGTATAGAGATTAGCTGGTGAAAAGTATTTGCGAGCCCGGAAGAGGAAACCTAATTTCTTAGCAGCCGCTTCTGCAATTGATGTGACGTGCTGGTACCAATTGAGATTTCGATCCACAGAAATGCCAACAAGTGAAAAGGACTCCTTACTTTGAATAACTTGGTTGTTCATTGTGATGGGTCTAGGGCTGGTGTATCTATTATGAGAAAGAAAGCAAGACTGTGATTTGGTGGGGTTCAATTGTACAAGATTTCTACTTCCCCAGTAAAATATTTTTTGGAGATCCACGGAGACCGAACCCTCCATGAGTGTGCGATCCTCATTTACTTGGGCTAAAGAGACAGGATTAGAATATTGTATACTTGAGTGGAGGGTGCTGTCGTCTGCGTAGCTGTGAACTGGGTTGGATGTGCTAAATAGGAGGTCATTGATGTGGAGAAGAAACAAAGTAGCGGCTAAAGCTGAACCTTGAGGAACTCCTGCATTAATTGGATACGGTTTAGAGGAATCGCCATCCACGACAACAGTAATGCTCCGGTTGGAGAGGAAATTTGCTGTCCAGGTACAGAGTTTTGATGGTAGACCATAGGCCGGAAGTTTATTAAGCAGCGCTGCGTGCCAGACTTGGTCGAATGCTTTGGATATGTCTAGAGCGGCAATCTGGGATTCACCGTGTAGTTACATCGACTTGTTCCAAGAATAGGCGACAAAGGAAAGGAGGTCAGCAGTTGATCTGCGCTGACGGAATCCATACTGCCTGTCGGATTAGACTGTGTTTTTCAAGAACTTTTAGCAATTCGGTGTTTGTATACCATCACTTTAGAGACGACTGGAAGGAGAGAAATAGGCCTGTAGTTGCTAGGAAGCGCTCTGGATCCTTTCTTGGGGACGGGTTGTACTCGAGCAGTTTTTCAGTTACTAGAGAATATGCCTTTATTGTAAGATGTCTGAAACTGACGAGTCAGGACAGGAGCAAGTTCTGGTGAGCATTTCTTGAGAACAATTGCTGGGATCTCGTCAAGGCCAGAGGCTTTCCTGGTATTAAGAGAAGAGAGCATCTTTCGTACCTTTTTAGTTTTGAAAATGATATCTGCCATTTTATGCGCGACATTGGGGACTGTTGGTGGTTGAACATTTGGAGGTGGGTTGAGAGTAGAATTGCCGGCGAACAACGAGGCAAAAAGTTCAGCCCTGCTTAGGGCGGTAGAAACAATTTAATCCCCTGAGACAAGAGGTGGTAACGTGCTTTTGCAGAAATTATTCCCAATAGATTTAGCAAGAGTCCAGAAGGGTGTGCTGCTGCTGGAGCTTAAGAGGATTTTGTTTTTGATCTGGCTATTAAACGAGTTTTTGCGGACACATTCAGCTGATATCTATATTTGTCATCCACCATCGCAGAAAATCAAGTTTCGCAAAGGTAGGATGTTGAAAATGGTAATAGTAATCGAAGGGCTCTTGTTTTCAGTGCAGAACACTCATCATCCAACCCTGCCCAAAATTCAAATAATGATTTATTATTCAATTTTCTTTTAATTTCGCCGTGAATTGCCGTGAAGTCAATAAAGATTTCTTTTTTGGCAGTTGAGAGACCATCCGAAGCATTTTGAAATGATTTTTTAACGCACTCGTAATTTGCTATGAAGTTGACAACAAGACAACACTTTTTGAATTTTTTGCCAGCATGGCTAAATGATTTTCAATGGTTACAAAAACAATTGCCAGGTCTTGTTTTTTGGCTTTGTAATTTTTAACACATTCATCCACATTTGCAAACATTTCTAGTTTTTTTGCTTTACATTTCTGCTGCTTATTTCCACTTTTCTACAAAAAGCATTAATTTTATCGCTCGTATCCAACATTAGTGCATGTGCACCTTGGAGTTAAAGATTCAAGGTGTATATCTTTTGAATATGTCAACCAAGTAGCTTAATTTCATCACAATGAAATCGTCATGAAACTTTTCGGCTTACGGTCAGTTTTTCTCTTCTATAAAAATGGCGATTTCAACTCCTAATTCATCAACACGTTGCAGAAATGTCCCATGTGATTGCCTCACAATAAAATAGTAACGTTGAATGTGCTGCACCCATGTCTTTGCACAGAGCAAAAAAGATTATTGATTTTAGGGGCCTCATTTTTACATAATCTACTACGGTTATCACTGTCGTAAGCACAATATTCAGACCAGGACTCATTTCTTTGGAAGCCATGTAGTGTATCCAGATACACTGGAGAGATTTTTGTTTCAGTCCTTCTGCACTTTGGAATCTTCCAGACATTGTACGAGTACCATCGCTGCATATTGCAAACCAATTCTTCCACTCTATGTTTGCCTCGTTTAAAAAATAATTTAAGGTAGCAAATAATGCAAGTGCTGTTGCTTTACGTTCTATCCGTTTTCAGAAAAGTAGTTCTTCTACTGTTAACATACCATCACGAAATCAAACATGGGCAATTAAATGGGCATCTTTTTTGCTACCTGTTGCCTTATCAAGCTGATTTGAAAAAAATGTCACTAACTGCCCGAAAAGCTAATGCTGTACATCTTCAGCTATATAACAAATTCGATGGGCAATAGTGTCATTTGATAGAGGTATGGGCTTAAATTGTTTGGCAAAATCATCTCCAAACATAGTTTCTACAATCTTACTTGCAGCTGGCAGAATAAAATTTTTATCAATGGTGTCAGGTTTTTTACAACTGTGTATTTGATATGAAACTTTATAAAAGACAAGTAAAGCTTTTCCATTAACAAAGTTTAAAAAATAATAATTTCTGTTTTTCATATGATTTGAATTGTAATTCGAAGAACTCTCGGGGTTTGCTAAGGTACTCAGTATGAAGCGTTTCCAAATGTGCTTTAAGCATATTAGGTTTCATGCAGTCTGCTGCCAAAATTTTTGATTATATGGCACACAAGGGCCTGTCTTCTTCATCTACTTCAGTGCCGGTAAACCCAAATTTTAGATATTTTTGAGAGTAGTTTCTCGATTTTTGTTAATTATCGTCAAATACTCGCTTACGACCACTTAAAATGTTATTCATGATTCTGTATACACCGTATAAATCTACTGCTACTCTAGTATCGTGAATTGCAGTTAACACACAAATTACAGCATATATTTTCACGGTAGAAGGATCGACTCAGAGTGGCTGGAACTGAACGAGATGCAGCATTTATACACGCCGCATAGACGTTCTAGAATGTTTAAAACAAATCGCAACTTCTCTGGAAGGCGCTAGAATGGTGGACGTAATTGGTTCGCAAATACAGAAAAATTAAGAAACGCTGCCCTAGAGTAGAACAGAAATAATTCTTGAGATCCTAAGGGGGGTGAAATAACACTGGCATTAACCAATAATTATACTCGTATGATTTCTAAACGCCAATGAAGCTCCCTATAAGATTTGGTGACGTTAGCCAGCCTCACCGAGATACAGTATAGTATGTTCATTCATTTAAATTTTACAGTATGTTCCACAAGTAAGCATAACCTTGTGCTTGCATTTAATACAATATATATATATATATATAAATATATATATATATATATATATATATATATATATATATATATATATATATATATATATATATATATATATATATATCTAAACGTCAATACAGCTGCGGTTGACATACTTGAAGGCTAAATTAAACGACTTCCTGAGCTTTTGGATTAGTGTCTCAAAGCAACTGGCCTCACCGAGATACAGTATAGTATGTTCATTCATTTAAATTTTACAGTATGTTCCACAAGTAAGCATAACCTTGTGCTTGCATTTAATACAATATATATATATATATATATATATATATATATATATATATATATATATATATATATATATATATATCTATCTAAACGTCAATACAGCTGCGGTTGACATACTTGAAGGCTAAATTAAACGACTTCCTGAGCTTTTGGATTAGTGTCTCAAAGCAACTGGGTACTGTCTTATTGATCATATTGCAAATGAACTTCGGACACAAGTCCCTCCTGATGCACACCGTAAGAAATCAAACCGTGTATGACAATATAAGTGAAGACCTTGACACTTTCATATAAGCTTTGGTGACGTTGGTCAGCCCCGCCGAGATGATATAATTCCCAAACGTCAATACATCTAGGATGGATACTTGAAGGTTAAATTGAGGGCTTATACTTCAAGACATATATTTCGTAAAAACACTCTACGCGTTTCGGTTTCATCGAGCCATCTTTAGGGGTAAACACACAATCTTCAAATTCGTCCCCCACCCACCCCCTGCGTCCTTAAATAGGCTGATCTTAATTCCCTTCTTAACATTAACTTTCTGAACCTCTGGATTAGTGTCTCAAAGCAACTGGAAACTGTCTTTTTGATCATATTGAAAATGAATTTTGGAGACAAGTCCCCCATGATGAAGACAAGGTTTTCACTTGCATTGTCACTCAAAATTTGGTTCCTTATGATGTACATCATGAGGGACTTGTGTTCAAAATTCATTTGCAATATGGCCAATAGATTACTCAGTTGTTTTGTGACACTAATCCAGAAGTCCAGGAAGTCAATGCTGTGAAAGGAGCTGAGATCAGCCTATTCACTGCAAGCGAAGGCCTTATCACTCAGAATGTGGATCCTGACGCTGTGTATCAGAAGGAACTTGTGTTTGCAATGCAAGGTTATTTTATTTTCTTGTTTACTTTTCCTCGATGTACGCTAAAAACCCACCCAAAATTTGTTCACACTGTTAACCGAAAATGAGATCACACTAAGCGCTACTTTTACACACAATTCACCATTACCCATCGCAAGTAAACTTCAAGGTAGAAATATTAGTAGCACGATCTCTTAAACTAACGAACGATAACAGTAAGCAGGCAGTATTGAACCCTTTAAAACAGTCCTTACTGGAAAACAAATACGAGAAATGCACCTACTAAGAAACCTTACAGGCGTCCAAACAGCAGTCTTTAAACTACGATAAGAACAGATAAGGGTCTCCTCAAAACTTATATTAAAGGTGTCATCCCCAAAACCTGCCGAATTGTTAAAACCCATAACACAAACACCATCCTCAAAACAGATCAAAAACAGTCAAGTCTAATAAAAACTCCCAAGGATACTATTCCAAATAAATGCCATGGTGTTTACGATATTCCTGGTTCTTACTATTCCTGAACTTATATAGACAAAAAAGTGGACGTATCTACAGTGGAATATATAAACCTAACATTGCAGCTAGAAAATATAACCCTATATTAGCACTGGCCATGCATAATATTACTTCACGACACAAGATAGACTTCGATAATGCCAAAACCATAGCTCCAGTCTGCAACTTATTCTCCGCGAAGCGATCGTGTTTGAAGAACGTCCTAATTGTCTAAAAAAGAGAGGTTATTGTCTTCGACATCTGATTACCTGGAAACCTATTATATTGTTATTGTAAATAAATAAATCGACCAACAAATTAATACACAAATCTACTGCCCTATTATCTGAACCAACAAATATTTTTAATCTGACTTAATGACTCCGATAATGACCTACTATAAATACCAAAGCACCTTTAAGTGACAGTCATATTCCTCTCAGGTTTAGGGCTGAACACACTAAAATCTTAGAGACAATCTCCAGTGAAACATCGGGAGTACGCAGATCAAGGCCTCAAAATCACAACAACCGAACCTACACCTATCCAACGCTATAAGAAGTAGACAGATTGAGGCTTGGAGTTTTTTCCGTCTAATATATCTCAACCTCTTGTAAATTGCTTCAAAATAGGGGCCGAAACTGAATACAGACGTCCCTGGCTTCACAAAGGAATTTTTTCTCCTTTGTAACCGGTTTTGATGCCTGACAAAATCACCAAGCAGCGAAATCGGTACAGAGAAGAGAGCATAACTTTTTCGAAGCTAGAGAAATAGTTTCTTGGTATTTAATACAGAACGCTTTTACCAAGTAAGAGCAACAAGAACTAATGATTTCACAACAGGAAACGTAGAGTTAAAAAAATGTTGGACCAGGTTCAGCCCAAAAACTTCAAAATTAATCTTGCAATTGGGTCCCAGGGGTTCTAACACACATGTTTGATGAAATTTTGTCTGAAAATCGTCACCTCTCTATGAGCGATTGATTAATAGAAAATTCCGTAAATATGTCATATGTGTGTGAGATAACAGGGTAGATGACCTCAGAATCTGGCGTCCATTGTTCACAGACTTTAGCTGTCTTATATCTAATATAAATTTTACCCTATTTCGTTTACAGAAATGTAAATATTAATTGCAGTAAGTCCCGTTACAGAGATCTCACTGTGTGCCCTTCGCTTATTAATTTATTATTTTGTGGGGGGACAAACTTGCCCACAAGCCCACCTAACTTATTTCATTTATTTTTAGTAAATTTTCGTAGAAAAAAAATCGCTTAATGAGATCGCGACTTTTGAATTTTTAAAAAATTACTTCAAATGAGCATAGGAGTAGGCCCCCTAAAACACATCAGTTTCAATTTATATATATATATATATATATATATATATATATATATATATATATATATATATATATATATATATATATATATATATTTATATCACACCGATAACTCAGGAAATTCGGGCCTTCAAAAATAACACAGCTATGGCAACCAAATTTGGTAGCAAGTTGCCCCTTTCCTCCTTGTCGACACCCACGGTACGATAGTATTTAGGCTGTAAGCCCTCGTGGTGTGTTGTTGGAATATAAAAAAAACCGCAGGTTTACATTATAAAAAGTATTCTACGTACAAAAATTTGATCTCTAAGTTAAAAGAAAAAAAGGTAATAGGTCTTTGAAAAAATGGGTGCCACTGATGAACAAAGACACGCACAAAACCAAAATATTTTGTGCCGATAGCTAAATCTATTGTATATTACAGACAAGATTATGTTTTTTGGCGCAAAAAGGTCAAGAACTACCAGTAAAGATACTTTGAAAATGTTCTTCTTAAAACGTCAAAATCGCGATCTGAAACGTCAAAATTGGCAACTTCTAGGCAAAGAACCTGAAACGAATACGGGTTATGTAGAGAAGATAAGGCAAGAAGTGTATTTTACAAAAGCTTAAGTTTCAGGTTCAACCGTCATTGTCCTTCGGGTTACTAAAATATTTGTAGAAAATTCATTTCAAATACACCCTTCCTCTGATGCTTTAGCGGTAGTAGTTTTAGTTATAGAGTTTATGGTTTAATATTCTATAATTTTTAGCGAATTTCGTAAAAAAAAAAACGTCGCCATTGGAGATACAGCGACTTTTGAAAATAGTTCTTCAAATGAGCACGAACTAGCTCCCCTAGAAGCCTTATCCGAGTTTAGTTTCCGTTTTTACCTGTTTACATATATATAGGGCGACGCATTCCTACGGCAAAGCTCAGTATGTCCGTTATTATAGAACACACGAGAAAAAATTGTATACGTTAGCTGTATGATGTCTTAAGCTATATCTTGTAAATTTATTTTTACAAGGGCAGGGTGGCGCGTAAGTTGTTGGTGATACAAATTATCTTCTTTTTTTTAATTCAACACGTCTTACATTACTGCATTTTTGCATTTTTCATCGCAAGATAATGCATGTTTGTAAAAAAAAAAATATGGATGCAGCAAGTTTCCTATGGTTGCGAATTTTCATGAGATGATTCAAATTTCAATAACTCAATTAGCTATTAATCTAAGGTTCGTTGGCTGGAAACTACTTTTCGGGAATATTTTGAATTTATTTTTGGAACATTTTTGTATATTTTGAAGCAGTAGACTTTTGATGAAATATGGTAAATTTTTGCTACTATATAGGTTATACTGGCAACAAAATTTGATGCCTACTTTCAAGAAAAAATACATACTTGCTATTAAAAATATTTTTATGAAAATTCACTACCATAACGCACTTGCTGCGTCCAGACTTTTAAGTATTCAGGAAATCCATTTTGTGAAAGGCGAATTTTATGAGCGCAAGCGTTGCATCAAGGCTTTTTATGGACTTTGATTTTGAAACATGTCCTATATTGCTAATGATCTGGAAATATCTACAAGTATATCGACATACAACACTGTATCAAATTCGGTTCTATTTTTTAAATGGGTCGCTGACTTCTTTTCTACATTGCACCAAACAATCCACCCTAATTGAACAGTTGCCGTGTCGTTGGTTGTCCCTGTCTGAATTTCCACATTTTCACAATTAAATTCGTGTTCGCATGACTAACTGACCAACACGCCTAGTTCGCGACCAATGTCCCTGCGCAGTGTTATTTGTGATGTATTAATTACGTGGCTATTTTCATTGCAGGTTATGTAGTAATTAAGTTTATGTAAATTGCCTGGAGGACTTGCCGGAGAGTAAACCACAACGAAATTTGGTCGATACCTGTGAAAAGCGAGAAGCGTATGAGAATAAAACCTACAAAATGTAAAGAGAGTTTAGTATTTACTTTTTATTCGAAAATTGAAACCCAAACCTCTACTTAACTTGCCATAAGAAACAAGTAAAAGAAATGTTTATTTGCTTGTATTTGCTTCTAAATCGATCTTTAAAAGAAAAGTTAATGAAATTAGCCAGTGTGCAGAAACAAGATGGGTTGCTTTTAGTAAATTCCTGTAGAAAAAAACGCTACTTTTGAATTTTGAAAAGGAATAATTTGCACTTGTAATTAAAATTACCAAATAACACAAACAATTTGTCAACTGAAATTGAAAACAGATAAACGATCTAATAATTTACGATAAACGTGAGTTACAGCGTAAAACTGATCTACGCATTGATATCAAATGTTCCGTTGCTAGGTAACGACTCAGACATACTAGACCTCATATACCTATAAACCAGTTTTTACCATTGTCAATAAAAATCGGTGATATTAAAAATAAATGTTTGAAGTTTGAATAGATCAATTTTCTGTACACCTAGAAAGCTGAGTTTTGGTACATAGTTAGGTCTTTCACAAAGCAAAATTTCCACCAAATTTCATCGAAATATCTTTGTAATTTTCGGAGAAAAAATTTAAAAAAACTCAAAATTTTTTCGGAAAACCTTGTCCAATTTTCCTGGCTAACGCAATCATCCAAGCTAATAATAAAAGAAAGGCACTTGCCGAGTTTCATCAAAATCGGTTTTTAATTATTTTGTGAGTTAGCGGTTGGATACATATATACACACATACATACATACATACATACATACATACATACATATATATATATATATATATATATATATATATATATATATATATATATATATATATATATATATATATATATATATATATATATATAAATCGAAACTGACCCCAGATATGGATTCTAGGGGCCCAAATTCGCGCTAAAAAGAAAAAAAATTTGCAAAGTCTCACCATCGATACCTCTCTATTACTCAGTGAGTGGTGGACGTGCCTCCACCTAGTTGCGGAACCAAGTAGTATGTTGTCACGCCAGCTCCAAATAACACAAAGCGTAAAAAAAATAGAGACTGTATACAACCAACTAACAATTTAGTAAATTGTCAGCCCTGCCCCATTTCTACCCTAATATATGGACCAAGTTTGCAAGGTTAGATGCATTCTCGCAACAATTAGAACCGTAAACCGGTTTCACTCTCATTAGAGCTCTTCAGTACGGCATATTAATTGCAGCGAAAATACAGCTATAAAGTGAAACGGCTATAGTAGCCAGCCTTTTAACACTCACTGAGTGTTGAAAGGCTGGCTACTATAGCCGTATTACTTTATAGGTGTATTTTCGCTGCAGTTAGTATGTCGTACTGAAGAGCTCTAATGAGGGCGAAACCGTTCTACGGTTCTAATTGTTGCGATAATGCATATAGCCTTACCTCTCTATTAGTGAATTTTTTTAAATAAAAATTCACTAAAAATGCTATAAGGATATCTGAGGAAAATAAAGGTAAGTTTTACGATTAACATAAAGTTGAGGCAAATTTAGTTTGACTTTATAAGTATTTTATTTCAGAATATCACTCCATGTCCCCCATTCACCAGGAACCTAATGCAGTGTTATGTAGTGAGGTTCATCAAGCTGAAAAACATGTTCCCAAACCAAAAAGTCTGTCTACATTCTCAAACCAAAAAGTGTGTCTACATTGGATCCAACTACAAAAAGCCCTCTAGTTAATGATAAAGATAAAAATGAAACGGACTGTGATTCGAATTCTAATCCGATAGAAGGTAAGTTTTACAAATAACATAAAGTTAAAGCAACTTTAGTTCATGGGTATTTTATTTCAGAATATCACTCCATGTTCCCGGTTCACCAGGAACCTAATGCGCTGTTATGCAGTGAGGTTCATCCAGCTGAAAAACAGGTTCTCAAACCAAAAAGTTTGTCTACATTGGATGCAATTATAAAAAGCCCTCTAGTTAATGATAAAGATGAAAATGCAACGAGTGTGGTTAGTACTCTAGTCCGATAGCTACTAAACCTGCTCCCTAAATTCCATTATGTACCGCTTCAACTTTATCTGCAAATCATTCAGTTAATAATTATGTTTCTGAGGAAAGCGATGAAGATCCATTTAAAGATAAGTCTGATTCTGATCCAAATTATAAGCCTACTGAGACTGACGAGTCAGGTAATGCTGAGGATAATGCTATTTCTGAATACGAAGCTTTTGCTCGAAGGGAATCGTTGGGTGAACCTAATGATAGAAACAAATAGAGAAAAAAATATTAAGAGGAAAAGAATGAGTGCTGCCAGAAGCAATGTTAAAAGGTCTGAAAATGTTTTAGAGTGGATTGATAAGAAAGGAAAAACATTATTAAATCAAAGTGTTAAGCATAAGAATAGAACAGAAAAAATTATTAGGGAAAGAAAAATAAGTTCAGTATGCAAAGAGAAGTACAGAATGAAGTGTCAAACGAAAATTAGTGAAGAAAAAAGTCAATCGATTCTTCAAGAATTCTGGTTTATGTTTGATTATGCAAGACAATGGGATTATATAGTCAGGTACGTGAAATATATTTAAAAAAAGCAAGTTACGATTAGTGTAAGGTCATTATCAAGAAGGCCAAATTCCAGAAATTACTCGTTTAAAACTAAGAGATAAAAGTATGTAAAGTCATGTTTTTGAATACTCTTGGCATCTTAGAAACGTTGGTGACAAAAATGAAAGACTCAGGCACAATAAGTGCTGACCAACGAGGAAAGCACGACAATACACCAGAAAGAATCAAAGAAGCCATTCAGAATAGTGTACGAAATCATATTATGGTTCCCACACATTATGTGGGCAAGGATGAAACAAAATGTATTTGGAAGATGGTCTAAACGTACAAAAAAAGTACAGGCTTTACACTGAGTACTGCACAGATGCTCAGATCGTCAAAAAGGCCACAATAAGACAATATCGCGATAATTTAATCAGAGTTCAATATAAGTTTCCTTAAACCAAAAAAAGACAAGTGCGACTTTTGTTCGGTTTATAGCCTATCGTATGATAAAAATAAATTATAAATACAAAGTAAATACGATACTCATATAAGAAATTAAAAAAATGGCTAGAGAGTTAAAAGATGCTGACAAAATTATTGCTACAGATGACAAAACACTATGTGTGGCATGTTTTGACTTATAAAAAGTATTAGCTACTCCCCAGTCCAACGGAAGGGACTTCTACTACAAAAGTAGATATTCCACTAACAATTTTACGGTTTTTAATGTACGAAATAATCAACGTTTTTGTTATGTTTGGCACCAAAATATATCAAAAAGATGTCCATGTGGGATTGCCAGCTGTTTATTAAAATTCATTCAAACACAAAAGAGAAAAGGCGTAAAATCTATAATTTGTTATTCAAATAATTGTGGCGGCCAGAACAGAAATAAGTTTCTGTTTTCTATGTTACCAGTGGCATTTACTACTTATCACATTGACATTACCCATAAGTTCCCTGAAAAAGGACACACCCAAAATGAGGGCGATAGCATGCATGGTGTAATAGAAAATGCCAAGAAGCGTCAGCCAGTTCTCTATGTACCTGAGGAATACGTAACATTAATCAGAATGGCAAAAATAACAGGTCAAATTTATAATGTAACCGAAATGTCTCAAAACCGTTTTTTTAATTTCATGGATATCACACATATTCAAAGCTGCTTTAATATTGAAAATTTAAATATATATATATATATATATATATATATATATATATATATATATATATATATATATAGGTCTATGGGTGTTTGTGTGTGTCACACTGATAACTCAAAAGATAGTGAGCCGATTTTGATCAAATTTCGGGATTCCTCTTATACGTGGCTTGGAAAAGTTTGTTAGTCAAGGGAGAACTCGATCATTTTGCCGAGAAAATATAGGGTTGTCTTTGGGAACATTTTTGTATCTTGGAGAAGGTATATAGCTGTTAGTATATACATCTGCATTGTCTACGGTAGTCAAGCGATGGAAAAATGGTATAAGTTAATTGTAGGGTGTCTTGAGCTGCATCATATAAAATTATTTTGACAATCACCGGCTGGCCCACAAGTCGATCGTTGGTGATCCCCACAATTTTTTTTCGAACAGCCTTATTTTATTGCATTTTTTATCGAAATATGTTTGTAAGAAAAAAAATCAAGACGCAGTAAGTGCGTTTTGGTAGCAAATTTTAATTAAATGCTTCAAATTTCAATAACTCAATTTGCTATTAACCTAAGATTTGTTGGTTAGAAAACCAACGTTTAAGGTATATTGTCGGAAAATTTTTGTACATTTTCAAACAATAAGTTATTTTGATAAAATATGGCACATTGTTTCTACTATATATTTTGCTCATAACCTTATCTCGTTTCTGTGCTTCCGTGTGCTCTGGAGAATGCATTAACAAGTCGTTATTGTAGTGTAAAATTAAAATTTACTAAATGTAGTTTTGATAAAGCAGAATGAAAAAAGTGAATTTATTGACTGAGGAGTAATATTGTGTTGTATACTGGGAGAGTGTTTGAAAATGATCATGTTATATTCTATAAATTAATTAATTATCCACATATTATGTAAAATACTTCAACCACTTTATTTAAAACGTTAAAATGGTGTATTTGCTTGTCATAATAAGGTTACTTAAAGCACCAGGTATATACTGTTTGGCTTGTTTTATTAGTGAATTTTTATTTAAAAAATTCGCTAATAGAGAGGTATCGATGGTGAGACTTTGCAAACATTTTTGCAAATGAGTGCGAACTAGGACCCCGAGAACCCATATCCGGGGTTAGTTTCAATTTTTATATGTTTATATATATATATATATATATATATATATATATATATATATATATATATATATATATATATATATATATATATATATATATATATATATATGTGTGTGTGTGTGTGTGTGTGTGTGTGTGTGTGTGTGTGTATGTATGTATGTATCCGCACGATAACTCAAAAAGTTATTAACTGATTTTGATCAAACTCGGCAAGCATCTTTCTTTTAATCATGGCTTAGATAAGTTCGTTAGCCAGGAAAATCGGACAAGGTTTTCCTAGAAAATTTTGAGTTTCCTTTCGAAAAAAATGTTTGTCTCTGAAAATTACAAAGCGATTTTGATGAAATTTGGTGAATATGTTGCCTTGTGAAAGTCATTACCATATGGCAAAATTCAACTTTCTAGGTATATATAAAATTGAGTTATTCAAATTTGAAGCATTTAATAAAAATTCACTAACATAACGCACTTGCTGCGTCCCGAATTTTTTACGATATGTTTCCTTCTATTGCCTGATATGAATTAGTTAACATGTATAGGAATAAATATATATTCCAAGGTAATATGTAATTGCCTTTAATTTTCTACAAAATAGCTATGCGTACTTAATGTGGTTATTGCGGCTACAATATTATTTTATTGCTTGAAATTTGTGGTTTTGTTATCTTCGACCATTGCTTTTGATGATGCTTTAGTACAATAAAAACGATTTCAACAATAAACGTTAATGCTCTTTTATTACAACAATAACACGCTAGAAACCGATCATGTCTGTACTTTAATTAGATTTATATAGTTACCAGTTGAAATCAAATACCACACTCAATGAACATTTTGCCATGTGATTGTTGTTGGTCAACGAACAACTTTAATAAGTGCACTGAATATATGTAGAAACTAAAATGGTTTTATGTCCATAGTATCGAATTACAAATCTGTATACATGGCACGTTCGATTTTAATGTCTAGCCTAAACAATGACAAGTTATGGCTTAGACTGATATTTATTATTATTTGCTTTATGTGTGGCTGAACATTTTAGCTTCGATATTGTTGCACGAGTGGGTACTAATAGGCACCAGGAAAATCTATAACATTTTTTATTTATTTCCACTAAAACAAGTAGCGTGTTATATGAAATATGAAAATGGAACGATTTATTGACGCTGAAAACAGAAAAGTTTCATGATCTTTAAAATACAATGTCTTCTCACTAATAGTGAGCTCAAATAAAATAAAAAAGTGTGGACGCAGGAAGTGAATTTTCATAAAAATGTTTTTAACAGCAAATATGCCTTTCTTTTAGAAAACAGGCATCAAATTTGGTTACCAGTACAACCTGTATAGTAGGAACAATGCACCATATTTCACTAAAATAACTTTGTTTGAATAAATAGAACAATGTTCCGAAAATAAACTTAAAATATTCCCCAAAAACTGCTCTGATTTTCCCGGCCAAGGAAACTTCAACCTATTTACCCACCTCTCAAGAGATAATAATTCACAAAAAAACTTTTTGACGAAACTATCACAACAAATTTGCATGAAAACTTGCAACAAGTGTTTTCACGAAAATCGGAAGAAAAAAAAAAGATATCTACAGGAACACAAACACATTTCTGCGAAAACCGACTAAATATTTTCTACATAAAAATTGCTAAAAGAATACATAAAATTTAAATTATATGCCTAATATGTAATTCAAATTGAATATAAAATAATTTGTTTGCACGAAAACCCATTAAAACATTATTTTAGACGAATTTCGTAAAAAAAGTGTTCCATACTTGTGTTGAATACTTTTTCACGCCAAAATTCGTAACGAATATCTCGTAAAAGAAAATCATTAAATTTATTTATAAGACAATTCGCTATTAAAAGAACATTTTGTAAAAAAAACTTCGCTAGTAATAAAAATAACCTAAATCAATTTAAAAAATTCAAAATCTGACCTAAATACAGAAATAGATGCTTTTTCTGTGGCTTCACAAGAAAATTATTTTGCCTGGCGACGCTGTAAAAAATGAAACCGTTGCAGAGAAGAAAACAAACATTTCTGAAGTCACAGAAAAAAACACTACGTCTGCGTTAACTATTAAAATTGAACCTGAAGTCTTAAAAGTCTTTATCCCATGATTAGTATTTTTTTTCAGCAAACAGTCGCTACAGAAATTATTGAGATTAGATAATCTGATGCGATAACGTCAAAATTGTATCAAAGGCAAAAAAATGTAAAGAAATAATTTAAAATAAATTCAGTCACCACGGAAATTTAAACCCACGTCCCTCCAACACTCATTTGCTAATAAGTCAATCATTTAAACCTCCCGGCCATCGAAGCATGCAAACTAAAGTATACTAAAACGTAGATAACCTATAATGGTCTTCGGTGATTTATTTGTAATATGTAACGTCTGTTTTAGATGCATTTTTGGTAAATAGTGTAATCAAATAAGAACATTTGAAATATAATGTACGTTTTTGCAATATCTACAATTTAAAAACGGCAGTCATTATAGAAGATTGATTTAAACCTTTCTAATTTTTGATATTTCACTTTGACAGATATAAAATTTTCAAACTAATTTTTCTCGTACTTCTTAACATTTTTGCAAAATTTTTTAAACAATATTTTGGTATTGCGTCTTCTCTGACTTTTAGTGGTACTGCTATTTTTTATTCATTAAATGCCTATAACTTTTTTCCTTTCAACTTAAAGATTTATATTTTGGGGCATAGTATACCTTTTACAATGTAAACCCGCTTACCAAACTTGGTTGCCATAGCTTTGTTATTTTCGGGGATATTATTTCCGAAAGAAAACTCAACATTTTCCCGGAAAACCTTGTCCGATGTTCCTGGCTAACAAACTTATCCAAGCCATACAAACGGAAGGTGACCCCGGAGTAGGTAGGGCGCCACTCTAGCCAGACAGGTAGTGGGGGTAGGAGTGGGGGTACCCCCACTCCTCCCCTAGTGGGCGGAGCCCCACCCCTTGTGGACGTGGCCACGCCCCCCAAGATGGCGTCCAGCCACGCCCCCAAGATGGCGTCCAAGATGGCTTCCAATGTAACCTGCATTCTAAGGTCATTGACCTGTCTAGGAAACTTTGGCCAGACAGTGACGTCACACGACTTGGGCCAGACAGTCACATTCCAAAGTGTAAGGGAAATTATTATTTTTGAAAAAAAAGCCACATGGAGCAGGTGAGTTTCGAACCCCGGGCACTCAGACGGGAGGCAACGATGCTAACCACTGAGCTAAGCAGACGCTTATTAATTTACTGTTTTAGGCTGGTATATATATACGACTTTTAATTACAAACAAACCATACATGTAACAATTAAAGTTTTTGTTATTATTAGACAATTAAGTGATTTACAAAATAAGAATTAATATGTGTTTATGTTATATAAATATTAACCATAAAGCAAATGACTCTGGACGTAATAATTAGATTTGTGTTTCGAGCCGCGCTTCTTGTTTTACGTCACTCCAACCTTTAGAGCCGACAAATGAGAGTGAGGTTGATAAGCGAGAATAATGGTATTGGTCAAGGACTCCATGATTTAAAGTTACGCCCCCCATTAAAACAAACCATTCATAAAGCTTTTGTTATTAGACATAAGACATAATAATTAATATGTTTAATATCAGACAGACTATTAGATTTCGCATAGAAATTAGCCGAACGCCACAATTGTTATATGGGTAGGTTCTAAAAATAACACACAGAGGTCGTTGGCAAACAAAAGAAGGAAGTTCAGAAACAAAATAGACAACAGGTTCAAATAGGAAACCAAACTTAAATATCGTAGAGACAATAGAGGTCGCTGGCAAAACAAAGAAGGAAGCTCAGAAGCAAAATGGACAACAGGTTCAACTCTTAAAAATAGGAACTTTTTTAGCCTTATGTGTGGGCGCGGCAAGTAGTTGATTTTATTTTGAAAGAGATACAGGTTCGATTCCTGATATATGCTCCGTGATATGGTAGCGTCAAATACAAAGAGGTACTGAATAACTAAACAGTAAGCTTAGAAACAATGGTTGGTTACAGGTTCAATTCCTTTCTAACCCAACGTGTTTAGTGTCATGTTACTCGTCTAAGTAAGCAGAATTAAAAAAAAATGGCGACTAAAATAAGATAAAAAACTTAAAACCCTTATCGCGGAAGATCCGTGAGATGTACGATAGAACCAACACATGCACGGTGTTAAGGAGGTCAAATCAAAGTGGAATATACAATAAAATGGCCACTTCCGGTCTAAACTTTAAATCCTTATATCTTTTGAACGGAAAGTGATAGAAATGAACTGACTTTAAAAATATATCGTTTCATAACAAGCTCTACAAGAAAATGAGATAAAAAACTTTAAACCCTTATCGCGGAAGATCCGTGAGATGTACGAGAGAACCAATACATGCACGGTGTTAAGGAGGTCAAATCAAAGTGGAATATACAATAAAATGGCCACTTCCGGTCTAAACTTTAAATCCTTATATCTTTTCAACGACAAGTGATAGAAAGGAACCGACTTTAAAAATATATCGTTTCATAACAAGCTCTACAAGAAAATGAGATAAAAAACTTTAAACCCTTATCGCGGAAGATCGGTGAGATGTACGAGAGAACCAACACATGCACGGTGTTAAGGAGGCCAATTCAAAGTGGTATATACAATAAAATGACCACTTCCGGTCTAAACTTTAAATCCTTGTATCTTTTCAACGGAAAGTGATAGAAAGGAACCGACTTCAAAAATGTATGTTTCGTAACAAGGTCTACAAGAAACTGAGATAAAAAACTTCAAACCCTTATCTCGGAAGATCGGTGAGATGTACGATAGAACCAATACATACACGCTGTTCAGCAAAGCAAACTCTATAAGCATATTCAATAAAAATGTTACTTCCGGTAGACACTTCCGGTATAGCTATTCTTAGAGCTACATACATGTGTGACACATCAAAATAATCGTCTTGTTGAACAGAAGAAATATAATATTTAAGTAAGTCAGAACAAGCTGTATTAACACCTAAAACCAACACACACTCTCTTGTGTAGTAGGTATAGATGGTTCCTTCTGGAGCCACCACCGCCACCGGTGGTGGCGGTGGTGGTGGTGGAACTGACCAAACCCGACGACCCCCGAGCTAACCCGAGCACAAGGTGGTGGACCCGACGACCTCCGAGCTAACCCGAACACAAGGTGGCGGAGTCACTGACTACTTCTGGAGCCACCACCGCCACTCCGCCACCGGTGGCGGTGGAACTGACCAGACCCGACGACCCCCGAGCTAACCCGAGCACAAGGTGGTGGACCCGACGACCTCCGAGCTAACCTGAGATGACGTAATCAAAAGCCAACTAACCTGTATTAGGTAAACGAGGAACCGCCATTTAAAATAACATGTGTAATTATTAGTAATAAACCACATGCCAAAGACTAACCTGGTTATTAAAATCAAATCAATTTAAAAGTATCTCATTAGAATTAATATAAAGAACGTCGTATGTAGGATGAAAATTAAGTCGATCGAATTAAATAAAGCGAAATAAAACGTTATGATTTTAGTGCAAACGCTTAAATGTTACATCAACCACCAGCTGATTAGCCGTTATCACGTCAAGTGTTTCCGCTTTAGGTGAATAGCCTGCCAGTAACAGTTTAAATCGTCAGTCAGGCGCGATCATGACAATTATGTGTTTAATAATTTTTTGAATCGTACCTAAAATGCATCAGATGTTTTAAGTGTATTACTGGTTGATTACATTTAAATAAAACAAGGTTATTTTTTAATAGCTGGAGAGGCTATATGTCTTACATAACGCATTGCTCTTTTGGAAATCTGTTTACAGGTGTTATTAATATGGAACTAGTTATTTTGTGTAAAGCGTGAACATTGGTGTTGGTGACTTTGTATCAAAATGTGTCTAGTTTTTTGTGAAAAATCAGAACTAAAACGTTTTACGAAAATAAGCTAAGCCTGGAGGCAATGACTAAGTCTGGTGAGTTGGTCTACTAATTTTTTGAGATAGAAATGAGCTTAAAACCTGGGTACAGCAAGTGTGTTATGATAGCGAATTTTCAGATAAATTTAAATAGAAGTAAAAACCTTTTTATACTTTATCCGACGACTGTTTCACAGTTTTTGATATAGAAATGAGCTTAAAACCTGGGTACAGCAAGTGCGTTATGGTAGCGAATTTTCAGATAAATTTTCTGACGCTAAATAATCTGATACAAAATATTTTAGCATTGTTTTTGCTATATAGTTTTTATATCGCAAACTTACGAGTGTTATACAAATGAGCTTAAAACTTGAAGACAGCAAGTGCTTTATGGTAGTGAATTTTCATATAAAGCTTCTGGCACTAAATATTTGTAAATTTCCATAGAAAGCAGTTAATACAAAAATATTTTATTATAACGGAAACCTACCAAATTTGTTTATCATAACTTTTCTTGATATGATGTATAGAAAAATAACCTCGGTTCTAGGGACATCTGAAGAAATTTTTCAAAGGCTTGTTGAATTTAAAAATTTAGTTTTTAGGATTTGGAGCGAAATATTGAATATAGAAAAACTGTGTTACCTAAAAATGTTTTAAGGTTAGCGTATGCACCCAATAAATTTTTATTATTTGGTTGAAACACTAGATGCAAATTCAAAAGCCAACTAGCCTGTATTGGGCAAACGAGTAATCACCATTTAAATGACGTGTGTAAATATGGCGGCTAGCGCATGCGTACAAGTAATTTGTTTATTAAAGTCCTACGTGTTTGGTATTAAATGAATCGTCTTGATTCACATATTAAGTTAAAAGCAATAAAACTCAACACGGCAACAAAGCTCAGCTGTAAGAGTAATAATAATAATTAGATAAGTATAAAAGTTGAGAATTTCAAACGGAGCATTTAGTTGAAAACTGAAGCAGAACGAGTATAATAGGGTGAACAACGGTAGAAAACGAAAATCTGCTAAAGCAGAAAATAGTGGTGGTAAAAAACTTAAAGTGCTACAAGACGTCTTACTGGGTAATGCAATAGAAAGTATTATTCCAAAAGAAGAACCAAAAACGTTGGAAAACATGATAAGTGAACTATGTACATTATATCCAACAGCAGAGGTTGATGAACAGCAGAATCAAGCTATAGAAAATATAATTAATGCAGCATATCCAACAAACCTACAAACACCATATCAACCTACGCAAGAAGATATTTTCAATCAGAAGCTGGTAGAAATCACTAATAAAAGCATCGAGAAAAAATTGAAAACAGAAGACTGTGAACTGATGTGTCAAACAACTTTTTCTCTTACGTCGAACGGCGGGAAGCTGCTTAGCATTGGCGTTAATCCAGTTTTAAATTTTTTGCCGTTAATTAAATTATCTCAGAAGAACTGTAATATGCCTGTGTTTTTTGATGTGTGGACATTTGAAGAATTTTTAAACGTATTACCTACGATAATTTACAATTTGGAAAACAAATCTATAGAAACTAGTGAAACATATACTTTAACCAAATATCTTGTTAAATCACAAAGAAAAACTGTAAGTTTTAACCTGAAACTCTGTGGTAAGGAATATGTAATTAATTTTAACTTGTCAATTCAATCACTTAAAATACTAGAAGATATCGGTTGTGTAGCTAAAGATTTATTGTTAGAACTAAGCTGTAAAAGTTTCTTTAATTTGGAGATGTTTGCTGATGATTTAAGGACCGAATTAGCTAAATTTAGAGACATTTCCCTAATTAGATGTGCCTTTTTCGTAGCTAGAGAAAGATATAGTGATACTTTAAGCATGGTATGTGAATTTGTTACAAAATACCAACACGTACTTAATGATATTGTAAATTATCGCAAATTTTAAATGTATAAATTGTAATAAAGAAATTATGAAAAATATTCGTTTTATTGAATAATTTTTACAAGGATATGTGTCAACACTGTTTAAAAATAAAAAATCTGAGAACACTATCTACATCCTCCGGAAAAACACATTAGGACCAGATGTTTCCAACGACTAATTAACCGCTATCTACATCCTCCAGAAACTCTATAGGATGTTTCCAACGACTAATTAACCACTATCTACATCCTTCAGAAACTCTGTAGGATGTAGATAGTGGTTAACGGTTAATTTCGCAAAAACTTGCGTCAGCTATGAGGTTTCATACACAGATCGTGAAAAAGTAACGCGGACTACTTTTTTACGATCTAAAATATTTATCCAACTCGCCAATACCTGTAAAATCCAATTCGTCTTCATAAGGCAGCTCATTTAGGTTAGGCTTATTTATTTACTTATTTATTTACTTATCTATATAGTTATTTATTTACTTCTTTATGTACTTATCTAGTCAAACGTTCCTAATATTAGTTTCTATACTCTTTCAAGATTTCCTTGTGAAAATATTTAGTTTAAAGACGTGTTATAACGTCTAAAGTGATTGTAGAAATTGAAAATCAATTGTAATACTGCTTATATTTAAGCGACTTGTCATAAATTTGTTAATAACGAAAACTTTACGTTTAGCTTTGTGTTGAGTAGGTTGTTGAAATAAAAAACATATATTTTACAATGTTTATTTTAATAAAAGCATATATTTTACAACGTTTGTTTTATTATACAGTATTGTAATACAAATTATTTTATATCTTTGCTAGTTATCCATGAGTTATGAGATTTATCAAAACCAAGCCATTTCACATACGACTTGGCGCCTTTCTTTCTGATCACTCTTTCAACTAAATAGTAATCAGGGGTTGCAGTCTTTTGTAGCTCCTCTTCATAAAATCCACCACTGATTGGTTTACCTTGCATGTCTTCTATTAAATAGGTGGTTGGATTAGTGCAGTGAACTTTAGTGATTTTAAACAGCTCCGTTGACTAACGCGGTGTATAACCTTTCTCAAATAATGTTTTAGTTTTACTTAGACGTACAACATCACCCACTTTAAATTTATTTTTGTTAAACACTTTCAGATTCGAGTAAACTTGTTTCAGAATAGCTTCTTCATTTTTCTTGTTAACATCTTGAGGTTTTACACCAGTTGTTCGATGAACAGTAGCGTTGTAAGTAGCAGTGACATCAGGTAGTGTATTAACCCACTTGTAGGAGCCAATCAAGTTGAAATTTTTATATATCTTCTCTTTTAAGGTACGTATGACTATTTCCACTATTGCAGCCTTCTTCACGCTATAAGTGCTGTAGTGATTAATGTTGTATTTTTTCATTAAGGCGTTAAATTTAGCGTTATAGAATTCTAACCCAAGATCAGACTGGATGTTAGAGGGCGCTGTACTAGTAGATAAAATATCAGCCATAGCTTTAGTCACCTCTCCAGCAGTTTTAGATTTAAGAGGGCGAGTCCACACGTAAAACAATTAATAACCACTAAAATATACTTGTAACCAGAGTTGTCTTTGTAGTAGTCTGTAAATTCTGCTAAATCAATCTGCCACAAATCATTTAAACCTTTGATTATTGTACGTCTACGTTTAAAATTGATTCTTGCCGGTTTATATAACTCATCAATAATTTGTTTTTTGGTATCAGATGGCTCAACTGTTTTACATCTCATGGTGATGTTGGATTTAAAAGTATCCACTTATCATGTAAATCTTTTAGTTTGCTGTCTATCTCACCTAGCTTCTTTTTCAACTTGTTATTCTTTAACACATCAATATCTTTTAAAACTTGAGCAGCTATCGTCTTGTCTAAATTTTTCAATTTGTTTTCAAACTCGCTTTTAAGAGCAGCTAGTTCTGATTTATGCACAGCTTCAAGGGTTATAGCAACAAGACTCTGTGATACTTCATCTTTATTCTTCTTATACTCATCTGCCCACACATCGACAAATTTTCTATTCACACCATCAGCAGGCTCGATAGGATCACCTACGTTACATAATTTATGGTTTTGCACATCAAAATCACCACTTGTAGTTTTCGGAAATGTTTCTCTGTGCACAATTTTGTTTAAGAAGCTGGGAGTCTTTGCAGAACGTCCGAACTTATCGATAGACATTTTTACACTGAACTTATTTTATTTGATTCCAACTAAACTCCATTTTTGATATCCGTTTATCCACCATAACCCAAACTGCTGCCACTGCGTCCTGAACTAGATTTCTATTTATCCCTTCGATAGCACCATCGATATACTCCTTAGTCACAAACGTTTTTTTAAGTTTATTTTCAATCGTAATCACTGCTTGATTTAAATCGTCTTTAGTAGCAAACGTATTTTTCAAGTCAGCTTCAAGTTTTGAAACTGCTAGATCTATATAATCTTTTTGAAGTTTAGATATAGCGGTATCAGCCATAGCAGTAAACGTTTTCTGAAGAGGAAACACTGTTTGATGTATGTACTCCTTGATATCCTCTTTAAGACTAATTAATGTTTCATCAATGCTAGTTTTAAGCGGAAACGAGCTGTAGGCTTCATGTTTAAGATCCATATAATTTTTCATTAATTGCTCTTGCAGCTTTTGTAGTGATTGATCAACACCAGTCTTAAGTGGAAATGAGTTATAGACTTCACGTTTAAAATCATCATAGTTTTTAAATTTATGTTCAAAGTCTTTTTTTAAAGCTTCCAACTCCGGTTTATGTACAGCGTCAAGCAGTATAGCAATTTGAAGTGCTACAGCATCTTTGCTCACCTTATAATCAGCTTTAGTTTTCTGATAGTCAACTTTAGTTTTCTGATAGTCCTCTATCCATACATCAACAAATTTTTTACTTACACCATCTGTAGATTCAACAGGGTCACCCACGTTACACAACTTATGGTTTTGCACATCAAAATCACCACTTGTAGTTTTCGGAAATGTTTCTCTGTGAATAATTCTGTTTAGATGCTTTAAATTCTTTGCAGAACGTCCGAATTTATCGATCGGCATTTTGAAAATGGTGAAAAACACACAAATCTGTTTATATAACACCCACTTCCTTCAGTTCTTCAATAATAGACTGAATTTCGTTGTTGTGTGCGTTATTACCAGCTGCTTGAGAAGCTACTAACAGTCTAAGTCTATCAACCAACTCGTTTATATCATCCCAGTATACATACTCTTTCTGTTTTTTTGTATGTAGCATGTATGGCATACCACGGCCTAAAGTTACCGAGGAAGATCGCGCTCTAGCACCTTCTTGTTTTTCTAATATTGGTTTTATTACATGTTGATATTTGGTAGAGGTGTTTCGTAGAACGTCTTCTTTAGGATTGTTCTCTTTTCTGTGAAGACTAGTAGTTGCCATAATGTCTGCGTAGTCACGTAAAGCTTCCCGATTGTTCAAAGCACTCATACCAGGTTTTCTCAAAAATATCAATTCCAACAGATGATTAGTACCGTAATATCTTCTGTCACCAACCACAATTTGAAAGGTTTCTCTATTTTTAAAATCTACGTTAGTAACAACAAATTTAATAGGTTTGTTTCCAAGCATCCAAGTGTTGGTAGCTTTATCATAAGTAACACCATATGTTTGATCACAGGAATGATTATCTGTAAAATATTTATCAACATAATATCTAACAACTATTGGATAGGAACTTAACATTCGTTCGTACACTGCTTTTGGTGTATTTGCAGCAGCATCTAATTTTCTATAAGCTTTAGTCGCCCATAATTCAGGTTCTGGTGCCTCCGCCTCCAATTCAAACGTTTCATCATCACTAAGGAATGGAATTTCCTCCTTTGCTGCTGTTGGTTTGACATCAACTTCAGTTTTAGTCGGTTTCTGTTCAGTTGTTTGAGTAGTAGCCAATAATGTAGCAGGTTTCTGTTGAGTTGTTTGAGTAGTAGCTAATGATGTGGTGGTTTTAGTCGGTTGGTGTTGAACAGTAGCCAATGCTGTGTTTTTCGATATATCACTCAAAGGTTTTAAAATGGGTTTATATAAACGTTGTAATGTTTCATCTGTCTCTGTTTTGCCAAGCTTCAAAGCTAAATATTTCTTTCGAATTATCTTTGATAGATCAGCTATTTTACGTTGTATATTTGGTGGTGCTACTATTTTACGGTGACGAGCAGCTTTAGATTTTTTCGACATGTTTACTCTATGTCGAACAACTTAATACTAACGTTTTCCAGTCAACTGAGATATATAAAGTGATCAAACCCTTTGCGGTATCGTCCTTGTGTTAAATCAGAATCTTTAACGACAACCACCATATCATGTTTGTTTTGCCAGCATTCACCACAAAGGAGCTTGAACTTTTCAAAACTCATATCGGTAGTTACATGATCATCATACACATGTTTAAGATTAGTTTCATCTTGTTTAAATAAAACTATAATGTTAGCATTGTCACGCACCAATTGCTTCGGAACTTTGCTATATGTCTGACATAAGTAGAAACTGTCAATATTTTTATGTCTACCCATACAAAAATACGATTTTATTTTATCTTGCTTATCACAGGCTACATCATCAAATATAAAAATTGAATTACTCTTTGCATCTGCAGGATCTAATATCTCTTCGTTTTCACTATATGGATAGTATCCAACACCTTTTGTAGCATCCAACACCTCCTTTAACATACTGTATTTAGGTTGATATAAAGACTTTGAGTATACGTATACGTTTTGAAATTTTAAACCGTTGGGTTCAAACAACAAACTTAACATAACATTTGTTTTACCACATCCACTTGGACCACATATCAAACATCTAACTGTGTTTGGTAAAAGAAGTCCATGTCTTTGCTGTTTAGGTGATGGAATGGTAACAACATCATCTATGTTTGTGACTGGTAGGGTAGCTTTTGCGTGTTTAACAATACGCATCGTTAACTAAACTAAAACTTTTTACGAGTGCAACCATCTATATAAATACTCAGATTTATCATACCTCATTAGCAGTATAAATGTTGGTGTGTCAAGGTGAAGGTCTTGTTAACACAGCCATCAACAAATTACCTGTTGAGCTGCATGTTCCTGGTTATCAGTTTTGTGGTCCGGGTACTAAACTTAAAGAACGTTTAGCAAGAGGTGATCAAGGTATCAATCCTTTAGATCGTGCTTGTCGAGATCACGATATCGCATACTCTCAATCAAAACAGTTGAGTGATAGACATCGAGCTGACGAGGTGTTGGAGAACCGAGCGTGGGAGAGAGTAAAGTCGAAGGACGCAAGTTTTGGTGAAAAGTTAGCTGCTTGGGGTGTTACAAACACTATGAAAGTTAAAAGAAAGCTTGGTATGGGTTTAACCCCAAAGACAACCACCAAACGTAAACGTAGCAGTAAAAAAGTAAAATGTGGCGGTAAAATACCATTTAAAAACATAATAAATTTAATGAAAGGTGCCATAGCTGTGGGTGCGGAAGTTCCATCTGTAAAAAATTTACTACATGTAGCGAGAAAAGTAATTAAAAATGCTGGTGGTCGTAAGAAAGTCAAGACACCTAGAGTTATTCCAGTGCCGAAAAGTGGAGGTTTCCTTCCACTACTACCTTTAATTTTTGGTGGTCTATCAGCGCTAGGAGCTCTAGGTGGTGGTGCTGCGGGCATTGCTAAAGCAGTTAACGATGCTAAATCAGCCAAACAAAAATTGGAAGAAGCAAAACGTCATAACCAAACGATGGAGGCTATTGCTGTTGGTCACCGAGGTAGTGGCTTGTATATGAAGAAACAGCGAAGCGGTTTCGGTTTGTATTTACATAAACCAAAAAACGTGTAAAGTGTTTACCAGCAAGACCTCTAACAAATATAGATCTTGTGAAATTTGCTGGTAAAATGAAAATTCCCTATTTTAGAGGTGTATACATGCGAGATACTTTACCATCGAATGGATCACGCAAGAATGAATCATTTATCATGAATTTGCAAACAAACAAAGAGCCAGGTAGTCATTGGGTTGCAGTTAAGAAACGTGGTGACACAGCCGTGTACTTTGACTCATATGGAAACTTGAAGCCACCAAATGAACTGTTGTATTATCTTAAAAACTGTACTATATTGTATAATCATGATGTATATCAAAAGTATAATACTTATAATTGTGGCCACTTATGTTTAAAATTTTTAAATAAAAGACTTAAACAGTAGTATCTGTGTTTCAGTCATGGCGCGTACGTTTGCTTTGAAGGGTTCTACGTCCTCTTTATCGATGGAAATATTTCCACCGTTAGTATTAAAACCACACTTTGAGTATTCGCTCGCGCTTGCAAACTTTCATACATATAACACTATACCAAACATAGAACGTGGGTGTAATAAGTTTCATTATTTTTCTGCTGTGAGTGGTAGAAAGATTCGACAAGAAATAAGTATTCCAGATGGTTCATATGAAATCAGTGATATCGAGAAATACATTCAGAATGAGTTGTTACGACGTTATATTAAAGATAAACATCTGGACCCTGCAGTAGAACACAACATCGATGTGGTAAAACTGTTTTCACTAAAAGCCAACAACAACACTTTGAAATGTGAGATTACATGTCAGTATGATATAGACTTTTCTACCGATGCTTCAATAGCACCAATATTGGGATTTTCTAAACAACGTCTTGCTACAGGTAAACTTTACGTTTCCAATTTACCCGTAGAAATTGTACGAGTAAAGACGATTCGTTTGGAATGCAACATAGTAGATGGTTCTTACCACGATGGAAAACCTACACATACAGTATATGAGTTTGCTCCTATGGTAGACCCTGGTTATGCGATTGATATAAAACCATATAGTAAGGTTTTTATGCCTCTTACCACACGTATCATTTCGCATATAAATGTAAACATTATCGATCAGAATTCAGTACCTGTGAACTTTCAAGGTGAGGAGATCATTGTGATATTGGAGTTGAAAGAGACACCAACATATTATGCTGATTATAAATAGTAGTAATCAAACCGCTCCAGCTTCAGTATCTTCGCTACCTGAGTCGAAAGCGGTTCTATCTTGGGAGAACATACAGTTTCTACAGTCATTGGGTTACGATGTTAAGCACACTACATATATTCGCAGACCCTGTGCACGACGAGTCAATCAGAGGGGAAGAAATACACACATACGCTCCTCAAACCAGATCGTTTGACCATAATGACACCTGTGAGTTTGCAATCAACCAACAAGATATTTTTTACGATTGGTCTTCATCTGTTCTACTGATAAATGGTAGTATTGAGACGAGTGGTACGATTGGAACTGTAGAAGTAACGTCTAATGCAGCAGCTCATTTGTTTTCCTCTATTGCGGTTGAAATGTGTAATCAGATTATTGAACATGTGAGAAATCCTGGTATAGTTACATCAATTAGAACACTTTTGGAAGCAAACAGTGATGAAGCAAGAGCTCTGATTCCAGCGGGATGGCATCCAACCGAAAACAATGTGATGTTAAAAAATGAACGTTTTTGCTACTGCATACCTCTTAGCTACTTGTGTAATATTTTCAAAGACTATAAAAGAGTGCTTTTCAGTAAATTGCTTCTACGTCTCACTAGAGCTCAGAATGATAGAAATTGCTTTATTTTGATTGGTGCCGCAGATGCAGATAAGGCATTAAAGTTTAACATTGAGTATATGGCTCTGCAGGTGAAACATATCCACCCTAGTGAAGTTATACAGCAGCAATTATTAAAGTCGATTGCTCTAGATAAGAAAATCCTTATACCATATAGAAAATGGGAGATGTATGAATTACCAAATCTAAATAATTCAACGAAAGACTTGTGGTCTATTAAGACATCCTCAAACACTGAACGACCTAGATTTGTTATTGTGATATTCCAAACAGATCGATACAGTAACGTTAGAAAAGACATCAACGAGTTTGATCATGTGGGTATTCGAGATATAAAACTTCACTTAAATTCGAAACAAATCCCCACAGAGGGTATGAACCTGAACTTTAACCAAGCAAATTACGTCGAGGCATATAGAAACATGATTGAATTTCAACGTTCGTATGTTGGCAGAGAACCACAGCCTACCTTGGATTACAAGTCTTTCCTAAAATATCCCATGTTTGTATTTGATTGCTCCAAGTATAGCGACTCTATAAAACCTTCTACTGTGGATATCAAATTGGAAATGGAAAGTACTACCAACTTTCCCACTCACACGAAATGTTTCTGTGTAATTATACATGATTGCGTCATCGAGTATGCCCCACTCTCCAACATCGTACGCTATATAATGTAGCTGTAAGGATGCTGCAATCACTTTCACGATGAGGTTCGTAGTCGTTGATACTCAGGGTTTTTGTCTGCCTGAATTTACACCTAAAGAGTTTGTGATTTATAATGGTTTCCAAACAGTGCATTGTGTTTTTAAACCGCATACACCATTACGTTTACTGTCTGCAGACATAATCAACCAAGTGAAGTTTCTACAAACACAACACCATTGCCTTGACTATAATTGTGGTGATATTAATTTAGAAGAATTACCAAACATAATAGCAAAACATATTATAGCCCAACGTGTTGACAGAATTTATGTTAAAGGTGAAAACAAGCAAAGGTTTTTGTTACATTTACTATCAACCTGTGGTTATCAAGTGGATGTTATCAACCTGGAAACCTGTGAACGCTGTCCAAAGTTAGTGCCTGATACTCCTTTGTGTATGGAGCATACTTTAGGATATAATAGAAAATGTATCTGTAGCATAAATAACTGTATATCATTATTTACTTATATTGTAAGCTTAATGCCATAATAAAACAAACTTTGTAAAATATATCTGCTTTTTATTTTAAACTACTTTAAAATACATTTATTAATATTAATTTCCAACCACATTAGTCTTTCCAACATCCATCCGCTATCACCTTCAGCAAACTCTAAAGCTTTTGTGTAAATCTCCTCAGTAAATTCTTGATATATATTTTCAAAGTTAGTTGCCACTGTGATATTTTTATTTTTAGTATTAAATGACCTCATTTCTTTTTTATTTCGACTTTGGAGCACATACAAACCAAACAATTCTAGATTCATTTTAACTGTATCGTGTTTGGCTAAAGCAGCCTCCATCAAATGAAACAATTTATGCTTCACACTTTCCATGGCAAGACGTATATCACTACCATCCATACTAATACGATAGGTAGCCATTCTGTTTTTAAAAGCTTGAGTTAACATATAAACTTGTTCAACTTCCCACGGTTCACACACTTTAGATTTGTGAATTTCACTACGTAAATGTCCAGAGAAAGCACTCTTTTTCACTTGTAACGAGCACGATTCACAGTATCTCATCTTAACTATAGGTGCTTAACTAATGAGTAAAACACAGACATCTTCAGTTTATATATTTTTATTAACAAATATGTTTACGATAAATATCTTTAAGTACAGTGTAATATTTAAAACCAAAATACATGAGCATAAATATGGCAAGACACATAAGAAAACCAGTTGATATAAACATAGAAATATAATTTGAAGTGAACAGGTAAGAATCATTTAACACAAGAGTTCTCCAGTCAGCTGTCTCACCTCGGGTGCCATGATCAAACAAAAACATAAGTTTATAATGTACTATATCAGTCTTAATATTGGACATGTTGTATGTTGAAACTTCAATCACTTCATCGTTGTGCAGATATGTTCTTGGTAGTCCAGACCATTTGGTGCAGTCATCGAAACAGATTCGCACTTCTTTCACATTTGGTGGTTTGTAGACGTAAAACACATTTTGACACAATGCTGTCAGGATGACGAAGCTTGCTTTAAGAGGTGGTGCCATTGATGAGGTTATTGATGTCGGTTAGCACTTGTTCTTGAGCGTAATGCAAACACTCTGACATGTAATACTTGAATGTTGGAGACATGTTGTTGAGTAGGGTTTTTATCACTCGGATGGTTTGCGCGGCACTCACATCTGAATTACCCAGCTCTGTTAATGTTTGAACGATGTCGCGAAGAAAACGGTCATATATCCAAGCAAACTGTGTTTCTCTTACATACTCAAATCTTTCCTTAATGATTTCCTCATGCTCCACCAGCTTTTCTACAGTGTCTTCATTTAGATACATCACCATATGTGTAAAACAATTATTAACACACAAAACTTTTTCACTTAGCATAGTTGTAGGAGAGATTCGACAGTAGCTCGTCTGAGTTACAGCATGAGTTTGTTCATTATCTTTAAACCACTTTGCAGATAATGCACGTATGTTATCCATAAAATCGTAAAACTGCCACTCTTCCAATGCTAGATATTGATTTTCTTCATCTAGAGCCAAAGGGTTAACAAATTTCACAAGTATTGTGAACTCATTTCTTGCACTAACACCAGTCACTAATTTTACAGATCTTCTAAAGTTGAAAGTTGTTTCCATCAGCATCCTAGTATCATCTTGATATTTGTTAAACAATAACTTTTTTCTATGATGTTCACGGAAATCAGGACCATCGTTTTCGTCACACATTGTTTCAGCACAACAATTCCAAGCAGCTTTCATAGCTAGAAATTTTAAACTAAACTTGCTATCGTAAACTCTGATGTTAAATAGGTTTTCCCTCTCCACTTTAATTGGTTGTATTCTTCTGGTTGGTTGACTGTTAAACTTTAAAAATCTTTTACAATCACTAAACACCTTATAATATTTCGCACAACATTCCATGTTCTTTATATCAACGGAAATAAAACCACAAACAGGAAATATGAACTGCTCACAAGGTTATTTCAACAGCTGCGGGGAAAATATGTTGGCTAACAAGGTTAATTTCGGGAAATGCTAAATATAGTCATAGTTGGAAGCGATATCGCGGTTACCACTAGATGTATTGTTGCCAGCTCTACTTTCAACAGATTCTTTAAATCAAACCGATTCCACTAAGACTTAAGAATATAAATTTTTTCTTGTACACATGTACATATGTTAAATTTGGATTCTGCTTACCTAGACGAGTGATATGACACCAAACACGTAGGACTTTAACCAACAAATTGCTTGTGCGCATGCGCTAGCCGCCATGTTTAAATGGCGGTTCCTCGTTTGCCTAATACAGGTTAGCTGGCTTTTGATTACGTCATCTCAGGTTAGTTCGCTACTTGTTCGGGTTAAATACGAAGTCAGGTGGTGGAGATATTCGGGTCTAGTCAGTGACTCCGCCACCTTGTGTTCGGGTTAGCTCGGAGGTCGTCGGGTCCACCACCTTGTGCTCGGGTTAGCTCGGGGGTCGTCGGGTTTGGTCAGTTCCACCACCACCACCGCCACCACCGGTGGCGGTGGTGGCTCCAGAAGGAACCATCTATACCTACTACACAAGAGAGTGTGTGTTGGTTTTAGGTGTTAATACAGCTTGTTCTGACTTACTTAAATATTATATTTCTTCTGTTCAACAAGACGATTATTTTGATGTGTCACACATGTATGTAGCTCTAAGAATAGCTATACCGGAAGTGTCTACCGGAAGTAACATTTTTATTGAATATGCTTATAGAGTTTGCTTTGCTGAACAGCGTGTATGTATTGGTTCTATCGTACATCTCACCGATCTTCCGAGATAAGGGTTTGAAGTTTTTTATCTCAGTTTCTTGTAGACCTTGTTACGAAACATACATTTTTGAAGTCGGTTCCTTTCTATCACTTTCCGTTGAAAAGATACAAGGATTTAAAGTTTAGACCGGAAGTGGTCATTTTATTGTATATACCACTTTGATTTGGCCTCCTTAACACCGTGCATGTGTTGGTTCTCTCGTACATCTCACCGATCTTCCGCGATAAGGGTTTAAAGTTTTTTATCTCATTTTCTTGTAGAGCTTGTTATGAAACGATATATTTTTAAAGTCGGTTCCTTTCTATCACTTGTCGTTGAAAAGATATAAGGATTTAAAGTTTAGACCGGAAGTGGCCATTTTATTGTATATTCCACTTTGATTTGACCTCCTTAACACCGTGCATGTATTGGTTCTCTCGTACATCTCACGGATCTTCCGCGATAAGGGTTTAAAGTTTTTTATCTCATTTTCTTGTAGAGCTTGTTATGAAACGATATATTTTTAAAGTCAGTTCATTTCTATCACTTTCCGTTCAAAAGATATAAGGATTTAAAGTTTAGACCGGAAGTGGCCATTTTATTGTATATTCCACTTTGATTTGACCTCCTTAACACCGTGCATGTGTTGGTTCTATCGTACATCTCACGGATCTTCCGCGATAAGGGTTTTAAGTTTTTTATCTTATTTTAGTCGCCATTTTTTTTAATTCTGCTTACTTAGACGAGTAACATGACACTAAACACGTGGGGTTAGAAAGGAATTGAACCTGTAACCAACCATTGTTTCTAAGCTTACTGTTTAGTTATTCAGTACCTCTTTGTATTTGACGCTACCATATCACGGAGCATATATCAGGAATCGAACCTGTATCTCTTTCAAAATAAAATCAACTACTTGCCGCGTCCAGACATAAGGCTAGTTCCTATTTTTAAGAGTTGAACCTGTTGTCCATTTTGTTTCTGAGCTTCCTTCTTTGTTTTGCCAGCGACCTCTATTGTCTCTACGATATTTAAGTTTGGTTTCCTATTTGAACCTGTTGTCTATTTTGTTTCTGAACTTCCTTCTTTTGTTTGCCAACGACCTCTGTGTGTTATTTTTAGAACCTACCCATATAACAATTGTGGCGTTCGGCTAATTTCTATGCGAAATCTAATAGTCTGTCTAATATTAAACATATTAATTATTATGCCTTATGTCTAATAACAAAAGCTTTATGAATGGTTTGTTTTAATGGGGGGCGTAACTTTAAATCATGGAGTCCTCGACCAATACCATTATTCTCGCTTATCAACCTCACTCTCATTTGTCGGCTCTAAAGGTTGGAGTGACGTAAAACAAGAAGCGCGGCTCGAAACACAAATCTAATTATTACGTCCAGAGTCATTTGCTTTATGGTTAATATTTATATAACATAAACACATATTAATTCTTATTTTGTAAATCACTTAATTGTCTAATAATAACAAAAACTTTAATTGTTACATGTATGGTTTGTTTGTAATTAAAAGTCGTATATATATACCAGCCTAAAACAGTAAATTAATAAGCGTCTGCTTAGCTCAGTGGTTAGCATCGTTGCCTCCCGTCTGAGTGCCCGGGGTTCGAAACTCACCTGCTCCATGTGGCTTTTTTTCAAAAATAATAATTTCCCTTACACTTTGGAATGTGACTGTCTGGCCCAAGTCGTGTGACGTCACTGTCTGGCCAAAGTTTCCTAGACAGGTCAATGACCTTAGAATGCAGGTTACATTGGAAGCCATCTTGGACGCCATCTTGGGGGCGTGGCTGGACGCCATCTTGGGGGGCGTGGCCACGCCCACAAGGGGGTGGGGCTCCGCCCACTAGGGGAGGAGTGGGGGGTATCCCCACTCCTACCCCCACTACCTGTCTGGCCAGAGTGGCGCCCTACCTACTCCCCGGATATGGGTTCTAGGGGTCTAGTTCGCGCTCATTTGAAGAAATGTTTTCAAAATTCAAAAGTCGGGATCTCCCCATTCGTGATTTTTTTTAAACAAAATTCACTAGAAATGCGTTGAAACATTTCAAAACGGTTAATATTTTGCTCTAGGAATGTCTGCCTTTTAAAATTTTATTCAAGAACACAATAGCTCATGGAAGACGATTTTGATAGTGCGTCTTTTTGTCAATGTGAATGTTATCCGACTACGATATGTTTTGTTTTCTGATAAGTGCAGTTGTACATTTCACGGTCATGCTAATTGTCAAAATTGCCGCTACTGGTCTAAAGAAAATCCATACTGGATAAGATAACAACAATCGCAATACCCTGAAAAGGTTAATGTTTGGGCAGGAATAGTTAGAAACCATGTCATTGGTCCGTTTTTCATTGATGGCAATTAGAATAAAGATAATTATATAGCACTGCTCCAAAATAATGTCGTGCCAGCTTTGGCAAACTTATATCCTGGTCGAGCAAACACACAAGTTCCAGCCAATGTGATATGGTACTAGGAAGATGGAGCACCACCACACTACCAAAATAATGTCAGGCAGTACCTCGACTTAATATTTTCAAATCGCCGAAAAGGGAAGCGAAGATAGTTAGAATGGCCAGCACAATCACCGGCTCTTACGCTATTAGACTTCTTCCTATGAATATGTGAAAAGTATACAATACAAAGCTAAAGCACGCCATTTAAAGGATTTAAAAGAATAACGACTGCGATTAAGTCAGTCACGCCTCAGGTGTTGATTAACGTTGGAAGACATTTTATTTACGATTAGGATGCTGCAAACTCAACGACTAATGCCCTTATCCTTGTTTAAAATCATTTTTACACCCATAATATCGAACGGAGTATCCTCTACTGGTTGATGCAGTTCTATACAAGGTTGTAAAAGTAAATCATCTGGTATATATTGGCTCCCCAAATAAGCACTGTGTTCAATTGTCCAGTGAATAAATTGTTTGTTTGTTGCTTTTTGTCAAATAACTGTTTGCATTTTCCTTTGTTTACTTTCAGACTTAGTACATTAATGAAACGACGTGCTCTTTCCTTTTTTGGGATGTTACTTTTTATATGACCTGTTTTGCAAATTTTCACACAAAAATCGTATTCAGGAAACTATTAGGACTAAAAGGACTGAGAACAGACCTGAATATCAACAAGCCCTAACCTCATATAAGAAAAAACTTAGGCGATTCAAAAGGAGAACCTGCGGACAGTTTTGCTAAGGGATGGATGAACTCTCCATGCACAGCGCCTGCAGGAAGTCCTATCAAAGGATCATTTAAGTGCATACAAAAGAAACTCAGAAATAGAAAAATGTACATGCCCTTAGACAGTCGGGCAGTACTAAACACTCTGACTTCTTTAAAAACCGAGTATAAACTCAACTGGGACTGCAAAACCTCCTTGAAGCAGGTGGACCACGAACAACGAAGTAACTTTGATGTGGGTACCAGAGATCAGGGCATTAAAGGAAATTAGGAAGCAGATAGGAAAAAGAGCCTTAGCAAGACCATTCTATGGTTCAGAGCCTTATTGAGGCTTAACAAAAAGCACCGTAAAAAATCAAAATGGTACTTGTCAGAGGAACCGAATGCTTCTTAACTATATGAAAACGCGAGGCAAACGATTCATCCCCATATCGACGTAGAATTCTGAACTGCTCCTTGAATTTAACAAAAACGACTTGAAAATAAAAACAGGACTGTTCACAGGATACTCCCCAGGCATCGCCTTATGAATATGGGTAAGATGGATGTGAAAACTGCAGTTACTTGACTAAAGCAGCAGAAACAGAAGAACATCTGTTATGCGATTGCATGACTCAGTTCCGAAAAAAGATTCAAATACCTTGTAGGGATGACCTTAGCGTCGCAGTAAATAGGTAAAATAGCTCCTAAAAGGAAAGTAGACTACATAAAAGGTCTGATCTTTTTGGACAACTATTAGAGAAAGCGGGAATCCAAGTTGAGAAGAAGAGAGGGATATTATCAGAATTGAGACCTCTGATGCCAGAGAAGCGGAAACATTTTGGATTAATTTGAGAGAAGCGGATGTTGAAGATTGGGTCACAAATATATAAACATTATTTCTGATTGAATAAACGTTCTTATAAATATCTTTTCATTTATCTCACTCATTCGCTGCTAATTGTTTCATTGTTCTAATAAAGAGAAACTGAGAAAAAAGGCAGTATGTATTTTTTTTCTCTCGAACTGAAGAGAACATTACTTAAATAGTGTTACAGAAAAAAAAACTACATTTCTTTTTCAATATTTTCAAAGCTTAGTTGTTTTTTGATGCTATAAAATCACGAAATTTCATTAAAGTTCGATTTATTTGAATTCCATGTTTTGTCACTTACTGCACTTTGCCTTTTTTGGACAGTATGCTACTATTCAAAACTGGCTTGCGAAAATTAAAACAGGACGATCAAATGTCAAAGATAATCACCGCTCTGTAAAACCAAGTTCTGGTGGCCACTCAAGAAAACATTGATTCTGTTCAGGAAATAGTCTTAAAAAATAGATAGATTGGGCTGAAACGTATAGAAAAAACATTATACATTGCCTATGAACGCGTGTTTTATATTGTTTATGACGATTCGGGACGGAGAAAGCTTTCGGCAAAATGAATTCCAAAATGCTTGAAAGGGACGCTTGTTTGCTAATGTCGAAAGAAATGCCCAACTGTTTTGAAGAATCTTCTTCAAACTTTTTGGGTTGCCTGGTCACTATGAACTAAATATGGGTCAATTGCTATAATATAGACTAGAGACTAAAGAGAAATCGAGACAGGTACAGTATTCCGGTTATCCACAACCAAAAAAAAGTTATGTTCAAAAGTCGTCTGGCAAGACTCTTGCTTTATTTTTCTAAGGCAAAGACGTAGTCATTCTGCTTAATTTTTTGAACAAGGTAGAACCGTCCCGAGATCATTAGATAGTCAGTTGCTAATTAAATTAGGAGAAAAAAAGAGAAAGAACACCACGTTAAACTAACCAAAGAAGTGCTCTCTTTGCAACACAATGCCTCTGCTCACAACTCGTTGATTGCACTACAAACAATTGATAAAATTGGTTGCTTGTCCATCCTTTTTTTCCAGTTTTGGCATCATCAGACTATCATTTATTTCCAGAGCTCAAAAACATTGAAAGGGTGTTCAACAAAATCATAGGTGCCTTTGAGGAGAGGTTTGCACAAAGACAACGATAAAGAATTTATTTGAACGGTTTCGAATTTCTTTATGAACGTTCTGCTGAAGGTGTGAGTTTCAGTATAGATAATGTTAAATAGATAAAATTTTGTTTTAAAAAATAATGCGTTTCCTATTGTAGGATTTTTTCAATACCTCCTCGCATATTATAAGTTTTGCAAGTATCACTATGAATTTTGCTTGTGTGCTAAACTTATAAAAATGTCCTCGTATTTGTGTATTCCTTTAGCAGCACAGAGACACTAACAATTATTTCTCTGTGGTATTTTTATCGACGTCGTTTATTAAAATTTAATTATGCTAATTCACCAATAAAAATTAATTGTGTTATATGAAAAGCAAATTTAAAATTAAAATTTTTATTAGTGTCGAGCTTTTATAAACTCATGTAAGAAAGCAAGTTAAGATATTTCCACATTATCTTTTTATAGCACATTAAACATAAAATTATAAGAGGGTAGAAGGCCTTTAAAGTTTTATAACTTTTCAAAACACGAAAAAGGAGGAGAATCCTTTACGTTGTTGGATGGCTTACATGAGTGTTATGAGCTTTCAACGATATAACGTTAAGCAAGTAGGTTGAATTATATTACATTTTCTTAAAAGTAATCACTTCTTGCAATGTTGTGACGATAGTATATATTGCGTGTAAAACTTACGCAAAGTGCTTTTTATTGCTTCAGAAAAGATTGACTGCATTAAAGTAGGCACACACATAGTTGACACTTTTTTTGAACTTTCACAGCAATATCTTTTTGGTACTTCAAAAATAAATTTATTCTGGCAGGAAAAGATGTCTGTTGATTATTCATGCTTGCAATAATAACTTACCTGAGAATTTACGTGATAAAATAAAACATTTCGAATCACGCATTTTTTAAAAATTAAATGCTTATAACTTTTTAGCGAATTTTTCGTAAAACGTTTCTTGACGCAGAAAGGTCAAGATGTAGCAGAAAAAATATTTTTAAAACGTCAAACTCGCGATTTGAAACGTCAAAATTTGCAATTCTGAGACAACTAATCTGAAATAAATATTGATTATGTAGAAGAAATGCCGTAATAAGTGTGTTTTACAAAGCCTTTAATTTCAGCCTCAACCATCATTGTCCGTTTTATAGTCCAAGTTTTCCTTTGTAGCTGCTGATCTATCCTAGGTCCAGGAAACTGTTCCAGCGCTGCCTTACTTGCCCAGATTGAGACGAGTTAAAAGGTCTGAGGGAGGTCAAGTGTTGAGCGTACATGGGTGCCTGCTCCTACCGCTACCCTCCTCACAAGGTTATCGCATGCCAGATTTTATTTTATTTTCTTAACTTATTACTTCAAATTTTTAAAACCATAGTTTAAATTTTAAACTAATCATCAATTTATTAACGAATTTTCAAGTGAATTAATAACTTACAATTGTCATAATTTATTACCTAGCTTACACGTAAATTTAATTTGAATACTCCAATGTCATTATATATTTAAGTGAACATAGTCGGATTTTTTTTTATTTGATTTGACCTGATTTGTTTTTGCACAAACTGAAAAATTTAAGTAACATTGTTCCACAGTATAAAATTAAATATTATATTTCAATTTATTATTTTGCCTAAATCTGAACTATCTTAAATAGCTTCATTACTATTTACAAATTTCAACACCTTTCAATTAACAATTAAAATTTGTTTTCAATACTTATTGTTATAAAAATAGAATCATTTCAACTCGGATTCCTCTTTTAGCGAATTAAAAAAAATTCGCTAATGAGGAGATATGTGTTTATATATATATATATATATATATATATATATATATATATATATATATATATATATATATATATATATATCCGACCGATAAGTCAAAAAATAATAGACCGATCTTGATCAAATTTAGTGAGTGCCTTTCTTTTGCAAGTGGCTTGGACAAGTTCGCTAGCCAGGAAAATGGGACCAGGTTTTCCTGGAAAATTTTGTGTTTTCTTTCTAAAAAAATGTATACCTTCGGTACGCGTGTTTGTATTATAAAGAGTGAACCCTGTGTAAAAATTTAGGTATCTAGCTTAAAAGACAAAGAAGTTATGGGCAGCTAAAAAAACAAAATGTTGAAGTTTTCCTCAAAACGTCAAACTCGCAATTTGAAATGTCAAAATTGGCAATGTTTAGGCAAAGAACGTGAAACAAATACGGATTGTGACAAGAAAATGTTGCAAGCAGAGTTTTCTGCGAACCCTTAAGTTTCAGATTCAACCGTCAATGCCCTTCATTTTACTAAAATGTTTACAGAAAATTTATTTTAAATAGACCCTTTCTCTGATGCTTTGGCTGTCGGTTTAGTTGAGTTGATGCTTTCGCTGTAGGTTTAGTGAAGTTTATGGTTAAACGGTCTATAATTTTCAGCTAATTTTCGTAGAACAAATTCGTTAATGCATTTTTTATCGAAATATGATGCGTTTGTAAGAAAAAAATCTGGACGCTGTAAGTGCGTTTTGGTAGAGAATTTTCATTAAATCCTTCAAATTTCAATAACTCAATTTGCTATTAACGTAAGTTTTGGCTGTAGCTTTAGCTAGAGAGTTTATGGCTTCATAGTCTATATTTTATCAAATTTCGGTAGATAAAATTCATTATTGAAAACACCGCGACTTAGGAATTTTAAAAAGATTTCTTTTAAATGAGCGCAAGCTAGGACTACTAGAAACCATATGCAGTGTAAGTTTCAGTTTTTATCTGTTTACATATATACAGGATGACGCATTTCTACGGTAAAGCTCAATATTGCCGTGATTAGAAAAAGTTGTATACGTTAATTACGTAAATTATAGGGTGCCCCGAGATCCATCTTACAAAATTATTTCAACAATCACCGGTAAGTCGTTGGTGATGCAAATTTTCTTTTTGTAAATCAAACATCTCTTATTGCATTTTTGCATTTTCCATCGAATTATAATGCACGTTGGTAAACAAAAATTTGATAGGGTTCATCGTTTTCGAATTATTTTAATTGTTTCACATTTTTGGCACATATCAAAAATTATGATACGGCGTTTTTATCAACATATAGCAGAGTTCCATGAAAATGACGCATTCAGAGAGGTTTTCGCTTATATTATTCGTGAAAAAAAAATCGAGGTCCCGTTACAATTTTTTTTGTGTTTTTGTAGAAATCATTGTAAAATTTTGGTGAAATTTTGGTAATTAATAATAAATGTTCAATAAGTTATTGCCAAAAAAATTTAGAACTCCTAAAACCCATATACCGGGCCAGCTTAAGTTTTTGTCTGTTTACACATATCCAGGGTGACGCATTTCTAAGGTAAAGCTCAATATATCCGTTATTATACAAGACATGAGAAAATATTACATACGATAATTATAGGGCATCTCGAGCTGCATCTTAGAAACCTATTTTGACAATCACAGGGCGGCCCATAAGTCTCTGGAGACACATTTTCTTTTTGTAATAGAACACCCCTATGTTAGTGCATTTTTGTATTTTCCATCGAATTACAATGTACGTAAGGAATAACATTGATCGTTCATCGTTTTTGAGTTATTTCAATTGTTTTGCGACTTTTCACGTTTTTGGGCACACAACACAAACACATATCATAAATTGTAATACGGCATTTTTACCAATAGATAGCCTCATTGAACATGGACGCATTCAGAGAGTTTTTTGTTTATATTATTCGTCGAAAAAATCGAGCCGCCGTATACAGGCACTCTCAAATAATGGCTGAATTTGAAAAGTCTTCGCAGAAATGTTTTTAGTGTTTTCGTAGAAATCATTTTCTGTAATATTTTTGTGATATATTGGTAATTTATAATAAATGTCGAATTTTTGTGCAAAATATATCTTAGTGTAACATTACTTAAGGCAATTTCTGTAACAAAAAAAAAATGGTGAACGTAAAAATTTTTGCATTTTTTTTTCAATTTTGGTCCTAAAGCTGTTTGTGAATAAGTATATCTTGGCAGGTATGTAACTAACTTGAAGGGGTTCGTTGGCCAGGAAAATCGGCCCAGTTCTTTCTGGAACTTTTAAGATTATTTTCGGAAAATGTTTGTAATTTTTGAAGCAACAAAGCTATTTTAATGAAACATGATACATTGTTACTACTATATAGGTTATACTGCCAACGATATGTTTTTCTTTTAAAAACAAGGCATATCTCCCATTAAAAACATTTTTACAAAAATTCGGGAACGTAACGCACTTGCTTCCTCCAAACATTTTTTTAACCTGTTAGATCAAAATATTGGTACATGGTATACGATTTACAACGCATACTAAATTTGGTTGACATAGCTTTATTATTAAAGGAAATAAAAAATTTTGGAAAGAAAACTCAATATTTACCCGAAAAAAGTGGTCCGATTTTCCTGGTTAACGAACTTAGTCAAGCTATTTACATAAAAAAGGTCTTTCCTAATTCAATCAAGATCCGCCGATTATTTCTTGAGTTATATATAAAGGCTGACCACTTTTTTATTATATATATATATATATATATATATATATATATATATATATATATATATATATATGTATATATATATATATATATATATATATATATATATATATATATATATATATATATATATATATATATATATAACTGTTATTATACAGTATATGAGAAAACATTGTACACGTTAATTATAGGGTTTTTGAGCTGCATCTTACCAACTTTTTTTGGCAATAACAGGATGGCCCATAAGTCGTTGGTGATACGTAATTTTTTTTTCCGAACATCCTTTACATTATTGCATTGAAACTCCCAACTCTTTGAAGTGACTTTAACAGGTCCACGCTATCTAAGCCTATTACGAGAAGATATTGTGCCGTGTAAATAAATTTAAAAAAATGGATCATGCTTTATAAAATCTTATTTTTTTAAAAAGCTTTCCTACGCGAAACGCATATAACATCTGTTTAACTCTATGTTTGTACAAAATGACATATTTGATTAAAGCCGAAAAGGTCTTATATTTCCCAAGAAAAATATTCTACATTGAAACTGGTAATGCCTAACATTCAGAGCGTAAAAAAGAACAATTTCATTGTTGAGTTCTTCAACTCATGACGGAAATAAAAGAGAAAATGCGAGAGAAAAACTATTAAAGAGGTCACTGCGATGAAATAGAGGATAATATATCCAAATGCGTCGTTTTCTTTGGGCTGTTTAGCACATTGTGATATCACGACCAGGGCAGCGCTTTTATGAATCTATCAAAAGCAAACGGAAATAAATGCACATATCCAGAAAAAGAAAAATGAGCCACATGGGGCTAAAAGCTACATTACAATCTAAGATCAATTTTAAATGTCTGCCACTACAAATACTGTTTTTTATTGTGATACATAAGTAATACCGCGTATAAAATAAGTCTCAAATACACATACTTACGCTACCTACAAATTTAATTATCCATCTTTGCGTTAAAATACATTTGTGTTTAAAACATATGGACTTGTTAGTGACTTTTCGTAGAAAAAATTCGCCAGCGAGGAGATCGTGACATTTGACTTTTAAACAGAACTCACATCCTGGCCAGATTTAATGTTCATATCTTTATATATCACACCGATTATTCAAAAAATAATAGGCTGACTTTGATTACAATTGGGCAGGTACCTTCCTGTTGTAAGTACCTTGGATAAGTTCGTTAGCTACTGAAATCGGACCAGTCAATCCGGAAAAATTTTCGGTTTAGTTTCGAAAAATATTTTTGGCTCCGAAAATAGCAAAGCTGCGACAACCAGATACCAAACTTTAGATCGCTTAGTTAAAAAAAATTATAAACATTTAATGAAAAAATATTTGTGTGTTAAGCAAGATCTATTATTTATTAGATACCAATTTTAATTTTTCTGGCGTACATATATATATATATATATATATATATATATATATATATATATATATATATATATATATATATATGTATATATATATATATATATATATATATATATATATATATATATATATATATATATATATAAATTTCAACAACACACCACGAGGGCTTACAGCCTAAATACTATCGTACCGTGGGTGTCGACAAGGAGGTAAGAGGCACCTTGTTAATTCTGGACTTTAAGGTTTGGAGGTTCAAGGGAGAAGGAAAAACATGTGCCGGCAAGGAATTCCACAACTTGGAAGTCCTCGGGACAAAAGAGCGGGCATAACAAGATGTTCTATGTCTGGTGACCTGGACAGTAAAAGGGTGCATTCGCTCTGTTCCCCTGGTAGATCTGCTGGAGGCAGCAGGTGGAGGAACTATAGAAGAAAACTCTTCTGAGCAGTGTCCGTGCAGATATTTATAAAAGAGAGAGAAGGCACCAACGGCATGTCGGTGGGCAAGGGATGGCAGCCTTTGGGTGAGGGTAGGGTCACCGATGAGACGTATAGCTCTCTTCTGAATGGAGTCCAGGATAGCGAGTGTAGAAGCGGCAGCAGCACCCCAGATGTGGGAGCAGTATTCGAGGTTTGGTCTTATTTGTGAAGTATATAAGGTATAGAGATTAGCTGGTGAAAAGTATTTGCGAGCCCGGAAGAGGAAACCTAATTTCTTAGCAGCCGCTTCTGCTATTGACGTGACATGTTGGTGCCAATTGATATTTCGATCCACAGAAATGCCAACAAGTGAAAAGGACTCATTACTTTGAATAACTTGGTTGTTCATTGTGATGGGTCTAGGGTTGGTGTATCTCTTATGAGAAAGAAAGTAAGACTGTGATTTGGTGGGGTTGAATTGTACAAGATTTCTCCTTCCCCAGTCTAATATTTTTTGGAGATCCACGGAGACAGAACCCTCCATGAGTCTGCGATCCTCGTCTAATTGGGCTAAAGAGACAGGCTTAGAATATTGTGTATTTGAGTGGAGGGTGCTGTCGTCCACGTAACTGTGAACTGGGTTCGATGTGCTAGAGAGGAGGTCATTGATGTGGAGAAGAAACAAAGTAGGGGCTAAAGCTGAAACTTGAGGAACTCATGCATTAATTGGATACAGTTTAGAGGAATGGCCATCCACGACAACAGTAATGCTCCGGTTGGAGAGGAAACTTGCTATCCAGATACAGATTTTTGGTGGTAGGCCATAGGCCGGAAGTTTATTAAGCAGCGCTGCGTGCCAGACCTGGTCGAATGCTTTGGATATGTCTAGAGCGACAATCTGGGATTCACCGTGTAGTTCCATAGACTTGTTCCAAGAATGGGTGACAAAGGAAAGAAGGTCGGCAGTTGATCTGCGCTGACGGAATGCATACTGCCTGTCGTGGATTAGACCGTGTTTTTCAAGAAATTTTAGTAATTCGGTGTTTATATACTTTTCCATCACAGACCGAAAGAAGCGAAATAGGCATGTAGTTGCTATGAAGCGCTTTGAATCCTTTCTTGCGGACGGGTTGTACTCGGGCAGTTTTCCAGTTACTAGGGAATATGCCTCTATTGTAAGATGTCTGGAACAGACGAGTCGTGACAGGAGCACGTTCTGGTGCGCATTTCTTGAGAACAATTGCTGGGATCTCGTCAAGGCCAAAGGCTTACCTGGTATTAAAAGAAGAGAGCATTATTCGTACCTTTTTAGTTTTGAAAATGATACCCGTCATTTTATGCGCGACATTGCGGACTGTTGGTGGTTGAACATTTGGAGGTGAATTGCCGGCGAACAACGAGGCAAAAAGTTCAGACAAGTGGTGGGAACGTGCTCTTGCAGAAATTATTCCCAATAGATTTAGCAAGAGTCCAGAAGGGTTTGCTGCCACCGGAGCGTAACAGGACTTTGTTTTTGATGTGGTTATTAAATGAGTTGCCTCAGAAAGAATGCGGACATAGCGGTTTCTTGCGTCGTTAAATCCTTGACGGTTTTCTTGACTGGGATTGTGTAGAAGCGTTTTGTGAGCTTTGACCTTTTCAAGTCTGGCCTTGTCACTGGATTTAGCGAACCAGGGCTTTTGAGTGGCTGCAGATGTTTTCTGTGTACGTGGAATAAAAAATTCCATGCCAGCTTGGATAATTTCGGTGAGGTTTTGTGAGATATCAGAGGGGTCAGGATGAGAGAAGTAGACAGATGCCCATGGAAATGAGGAATATTAATCTCGCATTTGGTCACAGTTCGCGGAGTTGTGGTGCCAAACGATACGCTTTGCAAAAAAATTCGTAGATAATTTGTATGAAAATTCACTAATAGAGAGGTATAGATGGCAAGACTTTCGATAAATGTTTTTAAACGCGAATTAGGGAACCCGAATCCCAGGTCCATTTAAATTTTATATATATATATATATATATATATATATATATATATATATATATATATATATATATATATATATATATATATATATATATTTGTAGACGCCCTCGTGGCGCAGGTTGCTAGGTGCCAGCCTGCTAAGCGAGAGGTCCCGGGTTCGATTCATGGGCGAGCCAACGAGAAGTTGACTTTGTCTGGAAAATTAATAAAAATAGTGAATGATGGGAAATGAATGTGCTAATGGCCTGAGATGCCGCAGCCAATAATATTATTAAAAAAATAATATATATATATATATATATATATATATATATATATATATATATATATATATATATATATATATATATATATGTATATATATTTGTGTGTGTATCCAATCGATAATTCAAAAATAATTTTGAAACTAAAACCTGTCAAATCCCTTCATCCTGTTAATAATAGCTTGGATGAATTTATCTTTTGGCACTCAAATACTTTGTAAAAAAATGCGAAAAACTTTTTTAAAACGCAACATCTTTTAAATTACTGGAGACATAAAACTAAAAGTCTACACGCACGTGGATTTTGTACAAGTGGTCTTATACACCAAATCTGAGCTCACTTGGATCAGTAAATCCTGGCTTTTTCGTAAATAAAATATAAATAAATTACGACATTACTTCTGCTGTTATTGCAAACAAAATCTCCAAATTAAATTTTAAACGAATGAAAGCCTGAACGCAGCAAGTGCGTTATGTTAGTGAATTTTCATAGAAATGATCTGGCACAAAGTATTTTATTATAACTTTTTTTTCTTGTAACATAGAAATCCAAATTGTGGTGTGTAGTTTACTTTTTATATCGTAAATCTACCTACAAATTTGGTTATCATAGCTTATTTATTTTTGAGAAAAAATAAAAAAAAAAAAAAAAAAACTCAAAATTTTTCCGGAAAACCTCTTCCGATGTTCCTGATTAACGAACTTATCCAAGCCATTTGCAAAGGAAAAGTACGTGCAAAATTTTGTCACAATCGGCTCATTATTTTTTGAGATAAAATTTTTTTTAGAATGAAAACTCAAAATTTTTCCGGAAAACCGCGTCCGATTTTCCTGATTAACGAACTTATCCAAGCCATTTACAAACGTAAAGTACATGCCAAATTTTATCAAAATCGGCTCATTATTTTTTGAGATAAGAATTTTTTTCGAATGAAAACCCAAAATTTTCCCGGAAAACCTCGCCTGCTTTACCTGAGTAACGAACTTATCCAAGCCATTTACAAAAGGAAGGTACGTGCCAAATTTTATTTAAATCGGCCCATTATTTTTTGAGTTATCGGTGTGATACATACATATACATACATACATATATATATATATATATATATATATATATATATATATATATATATATATATATATATATATATATATATATATATATATATATATATAAACATATACAAATTGAAACTGACCCTGGATATGGGTTCTAGGGGTCCTAGTTCGCGCTCATTTGCAAAAATTTTTTCAAAATTTAAAAGTCGGGGTTTCCCTATTAGTGAATTTTTTCTACGAAAATTCACTAATAGGCGACAAAAATATGTCATAACAAAGAATTGGCGGTGTTGCCATTTGCCACAAGTTTTATCTGAACCTGAGGATATCAGGAAAATGTATAGCAATAAATAGAAATTTTAGTGGAAGAAGTTGTTTAAAATCAATCTAAAACTACGTTTTATTATTTATAAATTTCAAGCTTCCCATTCCTCAGGGTACTTAAAAGCCTTTTCCGCTTCTGGTTTGATCTGGCACCTACCTATTTGTCATTTGTTCTGCTAAATACCAGTGACAAATAATGATAAAATACAGCAGTCATTCTGTGTGTATAACCTCGAAAGCGACGCAACTAATACAAATGACAAATACTAAAAGTAATAATAACCCAAACTTTAATTCTAATTTCAACAAGTGCCATCGGCCGTCGACTGTAGTACTTTATGTTCCGAACATCCTATCAAATAAATAAGAGAGCGGTAAATAAGCTGTGTGCACAGATATAGATTCGTCAGCAAAGGATGTACCTACTGTATTATTTTAAGAAGAAATATAGGTACTTCAAACTAATATACATGTATAATAGGTACTTCACTTTACACTTCATTTCTACTTTTCATGTAGTGTATGCAAAATTTTGAATTAAATTAAATATCGTAAAGCAGTTTAAATGGTAAATTTTCCGATTAGCTCACGAAGGGTTTTAGGCAAAAATTTTTAGAGAGGATGAAACATTCTGAGAAAAGAATGTTTCATCCTCTGATGACGCTAACTTGGTTAGTGAAACGATCGTCAGGTCTTTTAAAATGTGTTGTGGTGATTTGGGTTCTCCAAGTGTACTTATTATATGCTATATTTTAATAAATTTCTATCTGCTTTTTTATCTCCTGCATTCCTGCATTCAACAAACAAAATTAGTATATCGAGGATCGAGAATCGCATAGTTGCAGCCATTAATACAGCATCAGAATAAGTATAGTGTTAATGGTTGGTTGCAGACGTTATCGTTATATACATCCATATCCAAATATCCATATATACATCAGTTGCCGGCGGTGTGTATTTTTCGGCGCTCTTGAGGAAATGCGATACTTCAGTGCAAAATGATCAAGTATCATCGTCTAAAACGACCGAATAAGCAATCTAGTGTGCGCTCTCAAATTCCACACATTTAGATTGCAGTGGAATTTTGGCAGAGCGTGTCTGTGTCTAGCATTTAATTAGATTATTTCGTTGTTGTTTACATGTTCTAACAAGACAATTTTTATTATTATTATGGCTACTAGTTCGGGTTGCTTAATAAGTGGACAAAATAATTGTGATACTGTGATTAATTCAGTGGATATTTTAAATTGAAAGGTTAACTTTTTAAGCGAATTTTAACTACTATAAGCTATAACTTACTAGAAGAAAACTTGGTAAGTATAATTACTAATTATTAAGTTTAGTGAGTTTAGTAAGTAGGTTTTTTTTAATGCATTTTCGGGGAAAAAACAGGCGAGCCCTTCATTTTTAGTGAATTTTTATTTAAAAAATTCACTAATAGAAGGTATCGATGGAGAGACTTTGCAAAATTTTTTCAAATGAGCGCGAACTAGGACCCCTAGAATCCATATCCGGGGTCAGTTTAAATTTTTATATGTTTATATATATATATATATATATATATATATATATATATATATATATATATATATATATATATATATATGTATATATATGTATGTATATGTATATATGTATGTATGTATCTATGTATGTATCCAACCGATAATTCAAAAAATGAGTAACTGATTTCGATAAAACTCAGCAAGTGCCTTTCTTTTATTAATGGCTTGGATGAGTTTGTTAGTTAGGAAAATCGGATAAGATTTTCCGGGAAAGTTTTGAGTTTTGTTTCAAAAAAATTACAAAGCTATTTTAACGAAATTTGGTTGCCTTGTTGCCTTGTAAAGGACCTTTTTTCCACCAGGGCTCGTCCGCGGCTTTGCCGCCCCGATGGCACTGCATCCTTTGGTTGAGTGTACATACGTAAAAGACCTTACTACATACTAAAATTCAACTTTCTACATTTTTAGAAAATTGAGTTATTCAAATTTTGAGTTTTCTTTTGAACAAAAAATTTTTTTTCCTCTGAAAATTACAAAGCTATTTTGATGAAATTTGGTGGATATGTTGCCCTGTGTAAGACCCTACTATGCACCAAAATTCAACTTCCTAAGTTCGTACAAACTTGAGTTACTTAAATTTGAAGCATTTAATACAAATTCACTACCATACGGCACTTGCTGCATCCCGAACTTTTTTTCTTGCGCACCCCCAATGCATTAAGGAATGAGCCTCTACTGATTATAAAACAAGATTTTAAAAATAAGGAATGTAAAAATTAATTTACACGAACAGATTTAAACGAGAGAGACTTACTAGACAAACGCCAGATGTGAAGAGCAGGCAACATATTCCAGGGCAGCTAGATTTATGACACAATAGTTACACAGATTTTCTCGGACATTGTATCCAAAAACGGCGGATCGCAAGAAAATAAATCAGGAGAGCTCTGTCGTTTAAAATTGAACTGGGAGTTAAAAAATTATTTTTACTTGGAAAAGAACCTTTAGAGTACAATTTTTTTATTCAAAATTATTAAAATCAGTGCCTGTACGCGCGCCACTGTTAAAGCTGAAAATAATGTTAGTACTGAAAATATGCACCTTTATTAGCTTTCTCTATGCACTAAGTATCACTGAAATGTCTCAAGCAGTTTCGAAAATATGAATTAATTGCCATTTTTTGGTAAATCTTTAACACCCCGTAATTTCGTAACGGAACATTTTTGGACCTTTTTATAAAGCAAAGTATCAAAAACTTTTCATGTCTACACCGTTAAATATTCGCACATCAATAAGGAACACCCTGTATAGACACATATAAAAATTTTAAATGACCCCAGTAATGGGTTCTAGGGGTTTAGTTCGTGCTCATTTAAAAAAAAGGGTTTTCCTCAAGAAAATAGCAAAATTATGATAACAAAATTTGGACCGCAAGCTGCCTTATATAATGTAGAGCACATGTCAAAATCTGTGTCTCCAGAAAAAGTTATTAGGATTAAAAAAAAAATCGTTTTCACTGGAGGACAAAGGAGTCCACATGATAAAAATATTATGTGTAATAAACAAAATCCACTAAATATTAAATACAAAGATTGTTTCTTTGGCGCACAAAAGTTCAAAAAAGTACAAAAAAAAAATTAAATTAGAATTTTTATTATTTGAGGTTCCATATTATTTTAGAATTGGCCACCATCTTACAAATGGTGGTAAATAACCAACCGCTACGTCGGTAAACTTCCAATAAAATGACCTTTCAGACTAAGTAAAACCATTCAAGTATGATGTTGCACATAAAATGAAATGTCGGTGGCTTTTCACGGAAAACTGCAAGTCTCACAACAGCGCTGATGTGCCGTATTTTGAAATTCCACTAGACAAACTTTGGCAAAATTTGAACAACAGATGTCAAAATAATGAATTTCCACCAAACTTTAGAGACACAGTGTATAAAATGGTGCACCTTCTCATTATTATGATTCTTTTGTTTAACTTAGTGCTTGTTATCAACCAATGTCAAATGAAAATGTGCGTTATTATCAAAGCATAAAAAATATATTTAATTGTATTTAAGATGGCAAAACACAAAAAAGGGAGCTGTGGAGACTGACGGAGTTACTGCTGCGTAAAATTCCCTACAGTAGAATAAAGAGAATCAACAGTATCGCCGATGCCTCCATATACAAAACATGAAGGCTGGAGTAAAATTGGTCCATCCAGCAAGTAATTAATTGCCTTTTCGGAACAAAGTGAGGAAAGGACAACGTGCTGAAATAAAACTGAAACTCTAAAGCTTTAATTAATGTGCCCCGAAGAACATTAATTTGTGAGTGCAAGCAAAAAGTCCATCCTAACGAATATGAATTATTTTTACGCCAGTGCACATATGATATATGCGAAAAATAGTATTAGCTTATATACCAGGCAAGATTAAAGTTTAATTAATTAATTAATGGTTACTAAATGCATTTAATTAATTACTGCATAATGGAAAAAGACGAAACAATATGCTGAAACACTGAATAAGCTAAATTTGAAATTTAATCACAGAAAGAAGACTCCATTCCATAAAAGATTTGGTACCGCACATCATTTCTTTTAGGTGTTTTGTCATCTCTGCATGACAATGTACTTATGTTTGAGTTATTTGAATAATTACAAGTCTTTTTTTTTAAATATAGACAAAGTGAAACCTTTAGCTTCCAACAATTTTGGACGCCCTTTACCAAAGAAACAAGTATTTCCCATTAATCTTTATTAGTGAATTTTTTTAACAAAATTGACTAATGAGGAGATCTCGACTTTTGAATTGTGAAAAAGTCACATATCCGGGGTCAGGTTAAATTTTTATATACATACTGCTACAGATAAATAGTCAAATCCAAAATTTATAGGCAAAATGAAGGCCCACCTATGGGTACTCCGTTTCTCCTTTATTAGCCAACAGAATTATGGAAAACTTAGAAAACCAAATTTTAATCAGAAATTTCAAATAATATTGTCTTTGTTTTCAAGGTGGTCATACAGAATTAAATAAACTTTTAAATGTTATTAATAACTTTCACAAAAATATCAAGTTTACTTTAAAAGAATCCGCTAATAGTTGTATAATTTTTTTAGATTTACCCATTCGAAATAATCCATTTGACTTTTCAATATGTATTAAAACCAACTAATCTAGACACGACACACAACAATACCGTACGATTCATATCACAATTTTTCACAAAAGCTGTTAGACTATCATTTTGATACATCGTGCATTTTCAATACCTATGTTGCAAAATAATTTTGAAAAAGAAATATCAATAATTAAGCAAATAGCATTTAATAATGAGTACTCTCTTAAAATGATACAGAGAAATGAATAAAAATTAGCGATCAAGGACAACAAGTATGTTTCAATGACTTATTTGGTACCATTTCAGAAAAGATTTCAAAAAGTTTAAATACCTTTTAGTGAATTTTCTTTAAAAAATTCACCAATGAGGAGATCCCGACTTTTGGATTTTGAAAAAAGTTCCTCAAATGAGCGCTATTTAGGACCACTGGAACTCCAATCCGACGTCGGTTTCAACCTTTATATATATATATATATATATATATATATATATATATATATATATATATATATATATATATATATATATATATATATAGATTTATGTGTCACACCTATAACTAAAAAAATAATGGATCGATTTTGATAAAACTTGGTGAGTGCCTTCCTTTCGCAAGTGGCTTAGATAAGTTCGTTAACGAGGAAAATCCGCAGAGGTTTTCCAGGAAAATTTTGTGTTTTCTTTCGAAAAAAAATTATATCTCTGGAATTAACAAAGTAAGGGCAACCAAATTTGGTACGCTGGTTTATATCAGCCAATACACCAAAATTTAGCTCTGTCGGTTAAAGGACAAAAAAGTTACAGGCATTTAAAGCAAAATAAATTTGGGTTTTCCTGAAAACGTCAAAGTCGCGATTTAAAACGTCAAAATTGGTAACATTTAGGCAATGAACCTGAAACTAATATGAGATATGGAAGGAAAATGTCTCAAGAAGAGTGTTTTACAAAGCCTGAAATCTTAGTTTCAATCGTCATTGCCCTTCATTTTACTAAAATATTCCCAGAAAATTCATTTCAAATAGACCCTTTCTCTGATACTTTGGTAGTAGTGTTGGCTATAGAGTTTATCGGTTAATTGTATATCATTTTTGGTCGAATTTTCGTAAAAAATCTTTAAAGCTCAATATATCCGTTATTATGCAAGATAAGAAAAAAAATATATACATTAATTATAGGGTATCTTGAGCTACATCTTAAAAATATTTCTACAATTACAGGTGGCCCATAAGTAGTTGGTGATTCAAATTTTTTTCTTTATGGAATTTTCTTAAAAAAATTCACTAATAGAGAGATTCGTGTTTATATATATATATATATATATATATATATATATATATATATATATATATATATATATATATATATATATATATATATATATATATATATATCGTACCGATAACTCAAAAAAAATTGAGCCATCTTGATCAAATTTGGTGAGTACCTTTTCTTTGCAAGTGGCTTGGATAAGTTCGTTAGTCAGGTAAATCGGACCAGGTTTTCCCGGAATATTTTGTGTTTTCTTTAAAAAAGAAAAACATATTTCCGGAAATAACAAAGTGAGGGCAACCAAATTTGATACGCATATTTGTATTATAAAAAGTGAACCATGTACCAAAATTTAGGTCTCTAAGTTTAAGGACAAAAAGTTACGGACAGCTAAAGAAACAAATTTTGGAGTTTTCCTCAAAACGTCAAACTCGCAATTTAAAACGTCAAAATTGGAAATGTTTAGGCAAAGAATGTGAAACAAATACGGATTGTGAAAAGAAAATGTTGCAAGGAGAGTGTTCTGCGAACCCTTAAGTTTCAGATTCAACCGTAACTGCCCTTCTTTTTACTAAAATGTTGACAGAAAATTCATTTCAAATAGACCCTTTTTCTGATGCTTTGGCTGTCGGTTTAGTTAAGTTGATGCTTTCGCTGTAGGTTTAGTGAAGTTTATGGTTTAATGGTCTATAATTTTTAGCTAATTTTCGTAGAAGAAATTCGTTGCTGCATTCTAACATTTTTTATCGAAATATGATGCATGTTTGTAAGAAAAAAATCTAGACGCAGTAAGTGCGTTTTGGTAGCAAATTTTCATTAAATCCTTCAAATTTCAATAACTTCATTCGCTATTAACGTAAGTTTTGAACATTTAAATTAATTTTCGGAAAATTTTTCTATGAACGCGGCAAGGGCGTTTTGGTTGCGAATTTGATTAAATGTTTCGAATTTCAATAACTCAATTTGCTATTAACCTAAGGTTCATTGGCTAGGATACCAGTTTTCTCGGAAACATTTAGTTTATTTTCGGAAAATTTGTGTACATTTTCAAATAATTATTTTGATTAAATATGGAATATTGTTCCTACTATATAGGTCATACCGGTAACCAAATTGATGCCTGCTCGCATTAGAGCGATATATTTGCAATTAAAAACGTTTTAATGAAAATTCACTTCCATAACGCACTTGCTGCGTCCAGAGTTTTTCTATTTCATAAAATATTTGTTCAAATAAACCAAAAACCAGAATAAATTCGGTCAAGCAGTAAAAGAAAATTGTCACAGCAAGATGAACAAGGGCTATTTTTTATGAAGACAAAACACTAAGTACAAGTCACTTATCACAGACCTTGCCACCAACGACTACACACTGTTTCCAATACTCACAGAATACATAAAGAGAAAGAGATTTACCACAGTGAGTGGAGTTAAAGTGGGTATACATGAGTGCTTTAAAGATCCGCTATCTATTGGTAATAATGCCGTATCATAATCTTTGATATGCGCCGAAAATGTGAAAAGTTGCAAAACAATAAAAATAACTCGAAAACGATAAACACTAAACACAAAGTTTTTTTTATTACACACATGCATTATAATTGGATTCAGAACGCAAAAATTCAATAAAATAAGGGGTGTTCGATTAAAAAAAAAAAGAGAATTTGTATTACCAGCAATTTATGGGCTATCCTGTGATTATTGAAATCACTTTAAAAGATGAAGCTTAAGACACTATATAAGTAGCGTCTACAAATTTTTCTCGTATCTTGTATAATAACGGATCTATTGAGCTTTACGGGTGAAATGCGTCCTTAAACAAAACTTGAGACGTGGTATATGGTGATTGACATCAAGTAAATTTGAATCTGCTTGATAGTTAGGTCACTTTTGCCTATTAGCCCTACCCTAAAAGCATCTATCTATCAGATTATTATTATTACTATTAAGACTAGAAATATTTTAGGAGGTTGGCAAATCTTGATATGGTTTGATACTCACGCTCTTTTCTGTGGTGCTCTGTCTGAATCTTATATTTGTGAGCGCCCCAGGCTTGTGCCTGGTTATATAAAATTTAAGGAATCTAGATAACCGATAACGAGAATCTATTAATTGTGTTGCTGCCAAAAAGGGGAGATATTAGGGAGGAATTTCTCTTCAATTAAACAGATATGTTAATGTAACAATAATATTAAATATTTTCATATAAATAAATTTGGGATAGTAAACAAAATTAAATTGACATGGTTGGTAAATTTCAAATAAACATTAACTCATACCCAAATGAAAATCAAATAAAGAGTAAGAATTTCAAGACAAAGAAGTTATCATTTCATATAGCATATGACAAAATAATAAAATATAATGGTTCTAGTTTATAAAAATATTAACATTACATATTTGATATATATTAAGGATCAAATGCTGTATTTTACAGCTCAAAAGCAGATACAAATTATTATCTAAATTGCTTGGCGCTTGTCAATTAGTTAGGTTGATTTTTCAATGAATTAACTGGTCAGTCCTTTGAGTGAGGCTCCATTTAAGAAAAATATTACAAAATTTTCACTTTGATGATTGTCAATGAAAAATATTAAGAAATGTACAGGTTAAATATTTTACAAACAAAAATCTGCAAATTACAATTTCAAGTACTATGTAGTTAAATTCACAATATTGACAAAATTCCCAAGAATAAACAGGAAATTTACAGTTGCCCTTACAGACACCTCATTGATACTATTGAAGTTCAAATTTGATGATGTTACTTTGAAAATTCAAATTGTAAAGGTTCAAATAATAGACTGCTGCATGAAAGGATTTGATTTTTCCACACAAATAAAGTTTATTTGACTTACCAAGTCCCGACACCTGATGTTGAACCTTTGAAGATGCTCTCCAAGTAGAGTCAACCATTAGGGCCTAACATAGGCGTACCAATTCCAATACGAGAGGGAAGTTTGGAGAGAATGAGTGGTACTTTCCATAAACGTTTATTGGGCAGGTGGATCTTGTTGCTCCAATATTAGGTGAGACAATTTGGCCCTTAACATTAAATGAACAACCGTCTTAAGTCGATGTTCGGAATTAATTTGACTAAAATCACTCTACAGCAATTAAAATGTAAATTGGCTCAAGTGAAATTTATAATGCCAACTGATTCAGAGCTCGGTAATAATCGGAAACTTGTCTGATTAACTTGAGGGATTCACCAAGTCGGTGATTAATTTGAGTTTTTCTGTCAAACACGTCGTTAATTTAAATTCAAAAACCGATCAAATGAAGTTACACAATTACTGACAACTGTTGTTAGATAGTATCGACAACGAAAAGGAATTTTATGCCTTATTTTAAAATAATTGTGAGCCACGCTAATTAGAACGATGTCAACTTGTCAACCGCCCAGCTAACACTCTGCTAGCTGGCAACTTAATCTTCCTCTTGCCAGAGCTGCACGCAAAATTCTTACCGTGACCTGTTAGTGGCTGTGCGCGAGCCCTTTCTACCTTCCTCTCTTCGAATGAGATAAAACGAGGCGAAACGGTGGCGAAACCACGCCGTCTTCCATACACACCTTAAAACAATAATAGTCTTGGTCCACCGTTGTCTAACCGTTTTTTTAGATTTCATCATAATTACGTCAGCTTCTGTTATTTACCTAGAATTCCAGGACAATAGAGATATTCATTTTCCCCAACAAAAATGCAACGTCTTTCAATATTTGGATTTCGACGTATATTATAGGGAATTCAGTACGGATGTTACGATATAAAATTTCTTAGCGAATTTTCAATAAAAAATTTTGAAATCAAAACATGAATTGCCTTACAGATATACAGTCTCTTACGGGTTCATTTTGAATATTTAAAGTAGTGACGAAACTCAATCGTTACAATATGTGGGTTTTAGGGGGGCAGATTTGCGCTCATTTGAAGAAATCTTCTCACAATTTAAGAGTCGGGGTCTCCTCAATACAATTTTTTTCTAAGAAAATTCGCTAAAAATTACAGGCTATTGAACCCTATACTCTATAACTAAAACTACTGGCAAAGTATCAGAGAAATGGTTTATTTGATATGATTTTTCTGTAAATATTTTAGTAAAATGAAGGACAATGGCAGACGAAAATATTGCCAATTTTGGCGTTTAAACCGCGACTTTTACGTTTTAAGAAAAGAAAAAACTTAAATTTTTCAAAGTAATTTTTCTGGAATTTCTTGACCTTCCGCCAAAAAGACTTAATCTTGGTTGTAATATACAATAGATTTTGTTATCCACACGAATGTGTGTTCTAGGGTGCCTAGTTGGCGCTAACTTAAAGAAATTTTTTTAAAATTCAATAGTCGATATCTCGTGATTAGTGAATTTTTTAAAGAAAATTCACTAAAATGATGAATTTTGCCTTTGGTTGTATGAGTAAGAAGCGGAGCACAAGGATCCACCCTCATAGTCTAATAAATACAGATTACTTACTTTATCCTATATAAATACCTATTTCATTAAATATTCATCCGGCTTGTAAAGTAATTTGAATAATAACTTGACCTAAAACTAAGCAGGTGAATAAAGTATAAAAGATAATAATAGATCTGATTACAACTGTTTAATGCATTAAGTATTCATGAATGAGATCAGTGTTCATTAATATGTAAAAATTACGATATCACTTTTACTAAATGTCCTGTACAAAGAACAACTGTCTTGTATATCAAATTATATACATATGTATTAACAAGGTGTGTCTGCGTTGTCACCAGAACATAACTATATTAATGTACTTTATGGTCAGTAAGAGCATTATTTAAAAACATATCTAACAATTAAAAACATCACCTATCTAAGTAAAACAAAATAAGATTAACCCTATAAAACTTGTCAAATGTAGGCACAATTTTGTTTGTTTTCGGTTTCTTTAACATCGGTCTCTTTCCACGACCATGGCCAATCGCCGACGCCAGGGAGCAGTTTCAATATTTATGTGCTTATATATATATATATATATATATATATATATATATATATATATATATATATATATATATATATATATATATATATATAACTCAAAAAAGAATGGACCGATTTTAATAAAATTTTGTGAGTACCTTCCGTTTACAAGTGGCTTGGATAAGTTCGTTAGACAAGAATCTGACCAGTTTTCTCGTGAAAAGTTTAGATTTCTTTTATATCTCCGGAGATGATAAAGCTATAACAACCAAATTTGGTACGCAGGTTTACATTAAAAAAGTATACAATACACCAAAATTTAGATCTCTAAGTTGACAGAAAAAAAGTTACACGTATTTAACGAAGCAAATTTTGGGTGCCACTGATGAACAGAGAAACGCACAGACCTAAAATATTTTGTGTGGATAACAGAATCTATTGTATATTACAGACAAAGATTAAGTTTTTTTGTTGCAAAAAGGTCAAGAAATGCCAGAAAAAATACTTCGAAAGCTTTATAGTTTTTTTTTCTTAGGGCGCCAAACTCGCGATTTGAAGTGTCAAAACTGCCAAATTTTAGACAAAGAACTTAAAAGGAATACGTGTTATGTAAACAAAATGTCGCAAGTGTGTTTTACAAAGCTTTAAGTTTCAGCTTCAACCGTCATTGTCCTACATTTTCCTATAAAATATTTGCAGAAAATTATTTTTTAAATAGACTTTTTCTCTGGAGCTTTGACAGTAGTTTTAGTCATAGAGTTTATGGTTTAATAGTCTACAATTGTTAGCGGAGTTTCGTAGAAAAAAATCGCTTTTGAAGAGACCGCGACCGCGAATTTTTAAAAGATTTTCCCATTGAGCTAGAACTAGGCCCCCTAGAACCACTATTCGGAGTTAGTTTCAGTTCCTTTCTGTTTACATATATACAGGGTGACGCATTTTTACGGAAACCTCAGTATATCCGTCACTATTATAAAAGATACGAGAAAAAATTGTATATGTTAATTATAACGTGTCTGGAGCTGCATCCTACAAAATTATTCTGACAATCACAGTATGGCACTTAAGTCGCTGGTGATACAAATTTTCTTTTTTTTTTATAGAACATTTATATTATTGCCTCTTTGAATTTTCCGTAGAATCATAATCCATGTTTGTAGGAGGAAAAAAAATTGATAGCGTTCATCGTTTAGGAGTTTTTCAATTGTTTTGCAGATTCTCACATTTTTGGCACATACCTACCAAAAATTAGGAAACGGCGTTTTTACCAATAGGTGGCGAAATGCCATGTAAACGTTACATTTAGAGAGGGGTGCGTTTATATTATTCGTCAAAAAAAAGATCAAGATACTGTATACAGAGCGCTCTCAAATAGTGACTGAATTTGAAAAAAATTCAAACTGCCGTAGCTTCATTTTTTCAAAGGGAACAACCTGTATTTTTTGTTTAAGAAGTGCAGAGCATGCCCTCTGCTTCAAGTTTTCTTGAACACTCCCTATACATAGAGATTATTTTTTCCCTCAGGGCTCGTCCGCCCCGATAGCACTGCAGCCTTTGGCTTATTGTGCATGCCCTTAGTTTTTTTACTACACCCAATCCAAAATCACTGTGCATTGAACTAGCCTGCACGGCGATTGGTAGGGTGAAGTTTTATAATGCTCTGTCTCCGGTCTAGACTGACCCTAGATCAGTTGTCTTTTGCGGTCCAGGGCTTTACAGTCACACAAGATGTGCCGGGCTGATTCCTCCCCCTCGCTGCAGAGTCCGCCTGCGAGGTCCCCCTTGAATCGCCCCATTTTATGAAGGTGTTTCTTGACGGCCATGTGTTCCGTCAAGAGACCTGTTATGTTTCTGAGCTGTCCTCTGATAAGATTTAGCAGCTCCACAGCTCTCTTTGAACTAGGTTCGCCAATTACTGACGTCCCATGTCTGAGCCCTGGACAGTCTGCCCAGTACATTTTGTGTTGGTTTCTGACCTAGGACTTAATGGCTCCCCCGACAGTGCTCTTTGTCACGCCCAAAACCGGTTCTGGTCCCATAAATGGTTCTGCTGACCCTCTCTTCGCGAGACTGTCAGTTTCTTCATTGCCTTTGACCCCCGAGTGACCGGGCACCCAGATGAGGGTCACCTCATTTTGCCGAACCAGGTAGCTCGACTCGTCTCGGCACTCACTCACCAGCCAGGAATTTACCGGTAGGCTACTTAGGGCTTTAAGGGCTGCCTGGCTGTCTGTGGCTATGAGGATCCGCTTGTTGGTGTAGCCCCTCCTTTTGTTCTCCCGCACGCAGTGCAGGATGGCATACATTTCGGCCTGAACGACCGTTGCATGGGCTCCGAGTAGGAGGACAACGAGACTATAGTTTTGGAAATATTTACATTTTTAGATATTTTTTTAGTTTTTTTTTATTCAATTTTAATAACCGATCAGATTATGTTATTATTTAGCGAATTTTGGGAGAAAAATATTACAGTATTTAAATTAACTTTGGTGCAAAAAGGGGAAAAAAGTGATTAATTTGGTAAGATCATCTATGTTTACATTTTCATGATATTTAAATAGTTTATAAACTGCTCTCACAACGACACACAACAGACGACATTATATGATATATATATATATATATATATATATATATATATATATATATATATATATATATATATATATATATATATATATATATATATATATATAGTCCGAGTGTTAAAGGCGACTAGTATATCAGCAAGTAATTGTCTTCTACCACGGGTTCAAATCTTAGAGCTTACTGATTTTCACATATTTTTTTGTTTGTAATTTATTTCATTTGAACGATCAGAGTATGTAACAGTAATATACTTTTTGAAAACTTTTGTAGAGAAAAATGTGCTAACAAGGAGGACTTTTAATTCAATTTTAAGAGCAGACCATTCCGTACGTAATACAGACGTAGAGATTCAAAATAATATTTCTAATTTGCTTGAAAGAGAAATTGTGTTGTAATTTTTGTAAAAAAATATCTAGATACCGAAGTTTTGATGGAACATTTTTTTATAGCAAAATTTCTGGAAAATTATGTTTTGATGAATTTTTGTGCACAAAAAATGGTTTTAGTGGATTTTCGTAAATACATTTTCATCGAGTTTGTCACGTAAAATATCTTCAGCAGAGATAATATTTTTTCGCAAATTTCCTGCCAATTTTCAAGACGATATTTATATTTTTTATGTCGGTATATATATATATATATATATATATATATATATATATATATATATATATATATATATATATATATATATATATATATATTATTTATTTATTTATTTTATTTTATTTATTTATTTAGCAACATAGCAGATCATCTACGAATACAACTTAACAATTATAAGATCATAAATACCAGATTTTTTTAATGCAACTAAAGTATTTGTTTCCTTGAAAACCTAAGTCAGCATAACTTGTTTGTATTCTTTGAAATTAATTCTATATAATTCTAAAAGATCAATTAAACTGCTTACTTACATTATTTACCATTTCCCCCCTCTTATTTGTCAATATACATTAAATACTTTTCTATATATCAAGGAAAATCCAAATAATTGGGTCGTTAGTTTAACACCCCGTATCTCTCGTAACTTTGCCTTTTTGACTGATGTAAGCTAACTCGCAATATTTTGATGCGAAGAATCTACTGTTGCTGTGTTTTACTTACCTTTAGACCACGCTGTTTAAAATCAATAGAACTAGTGTTTAGTTTACCTGAATCGTCACCTGAGGATACCTTAATCCGATTAGCAGTTAAATTATGTTGAACTAAAACCTAACATACATAATAAATAAATTCTTTTCGTAAAAATGTATGCTAATTATGCTCTGTTAAGATTACATTGAAGCTTTATTATAAATTTACAAATTCATCTACTACATCATTATAAAATGTGTTTTCATTTCCGGCCTCTTGAAGAATTATTCTCGTTGGCGAGTACCTCAGCGGTTTTAACGGAACTTTAATCGAAAATATAAAGTTGAAAATTATTCTACGTTTGAGGCATGCTTATGAGTATGTTGTGTAACATCTCCTTTGTTATTGCACAAAATCAGAGCGGAAAGTGGTTTTTAGTAGAAAACTCATTTCGCGAAGTATAATTCTACGGGACTAGTTGGGTGTCCAGGGATCTGGAAAATTAAAGGCCGATGAAACGAGTAGATGCGTTATAAAACAGATTCAAAAAGTACCACTAAAGGGAAGTCATCTGATACATATATTATTTTTTAGTGAATTTTCTTCAAAAAAAATGTACTAATAAGAAGATCCCTACCTTTGAATTTTGAAAAAATTTCTTCAAATGTGCGTTATTTAAGACCCCTGGAACCCAAATCCGAGGTCGGTTTCAGACTTTATATGTTTATATATATATATATATATATATATATATATATATATATATATATATATATATATATATATATATTGATGTGTCACACCTATAACTAAAAAAATTATGGACCGATTTTAATAAAACTTGGTGAGTGCCTTCCTTTTGCAAGTGGCTTGAATAATTTCGTTAGCCAGGAAAATCCGCCGAGGTTTTCCCGTAAAATTTTGTGTTTTCTTTCGAAAAAAATGTATATCTCCGGAATTAACAAAGCAAGGGCAACCACTGCACTGGTTTATGTCATTACAGGTAAGTTACCTACTAAAAGTAAACTCTGTAAGTTAAAGGACAAAAAAGTTACAGGCATTTAAAGAAAAATAAATTTGGGTTTTCCTCAAAACGTCAAAGTCGCGATTTAAAACGTCAAAATTTGTAATATTTAGGCAATAAACCTGAAACTAATATGAGCTATGGAAGAAAAATGTCTCAAGAAGAATGTTTTACAAAGCCTGAAGTCTTAGTTTCAATCGTCACTGTCCTTCATTTTACAAAAATATTCCCAGAAAATTCATTTCAAATAGACCCTTTCCCTGATGCTTTGGCAGTAGTGTTGGCTATAGAGTTTATGGGTTAATGGTATATCATTTTTGTCGAATATTCGAAAAAAAAATTTAAAGCTTAATATATCCCTTATTATGCAAGATACGAAACAAAATTGTATACATTAATTATAGGGTGTCTTGAGCTACATCTTAATAAATATTTCTACAATAACAGATGGCCCATAAGTCGTTGGTGATTCAATTTTTTTTTAAATCTAACACGCCTTATGTTATTGCATTTTTGCATTTTCCATCGATATATAATACATCTTTGTAAGAAAAGAAATTCTGGACTCAGCAAGTGCGAATTTTCATTAAATGCTTCAAATTTTAATAGCTCAATTTGCTATTAACCTACAAGGTTGACCAAGAAACCAGTTTTTTCGAGAACACTTTAAGTTTACTTGCGGAAATTTTTGTACATTTTCAAACAATAAAGTTATTTTGTTGAAACTGTTTCTACTATATAGGTTATACTGGTAACCAAATTTGATGCCTGCTTTCTTTAAAAAAAACATATTTGCTATTAAAAACATTTTTATGAAAATTCACTACCATAACGCACTTGCTGGGTC